>VZUI01052409.1:0-25391 GCA_013401135.1 Cettia cetti | reverse complement strand
CCAATCTCCCATCCAGCCCTGCCCTCTGGCAGTGGGAGCCATTCCCTGTGTCCTGTCCCTCCATCCCTTGTCCCCAGTCCCTCTCCAGCTCTCCTGGAGCCCCTTTAGGCCCTGGCAGGGGCTCTGAGCTCTCCCTGGAGCCTTCTCCTCTCCAGGTGAGCACCCCCAGCTCTCCCAGCCTGGCTCCAGAGCAGAGGGGCTCCAGCCCTTGGAGCAGCTCTGTGGCCTCCCCTGGTCTCTCTCCAACAGGTTCTGGTCTTGTGTTGGAGTCCCCAGTGCTGGACATGGTCTGGCCCCATCCCATGGGTGAGCACATGGCAGGGGATAGGTTCCTTGCTGATGTCCATTGGAGACTTGCTTGACACTTATTGTGAAGCCTCTTCTGCACATGGTGGCCCAGGCTGGGTGTCCCTGTCTGGTGTGTGACAGTCCCAGAGGGTTGGTGGGACAGAAGGGCACTTGTGGGAGCAGCAGTGGGAGCTGTGGGCCTCAGGGTGAGCACTGGGAGTCTCCATAAGACTACTGGAGCACTAACAACTTCCCAATAATTAATGTCAGCATTCAGATGGTGGGCTCTGGATCCTGACAAGAAATAATTGAAAAACCAAATGTGCAATTATGTCTGACAAGCAGCGTGTGCTTTTCTTGGTCACCAGAGCCTTGTGTAGTCATGTGTTAGACACGGTTTTATATAATTATTATTGTTTATATGGCGGGTGTCAGAGGAAGGAGGAATTTCAGTTTCGAGTCCTCTGTTGGCTATTTATTTTAAAGTCATTAGATTTGTTTTCAGACTTAACTACACTTAATGTGCGAGACTCCTGCTGAATAAATCAGCCCCTGATATAGGAGCTGCATCTGTTTGTGGAGGGAACGGAGCCAGCTGGAAGCTCAGCCCCGTCTGCAGCAGGGCTGTCACCAGCCGGGAGCCCTCTCGCAGCACAGATGTAGCTGTGGAGAAGCTGCTCCTGGAGAAGGGGAGATCCAGGCCTTCAGGCTGGGAGCTGCTGGCAGGGCAGGGGTGGCTCTCATTTAGTGCAGTGGTAACAGCTGGGCCGCAGCTCCCAGAAAGGGCTGAGGGAGGTGTGGGTCCAGCAGAAGGGCTCCGGGTGCTGGCCCGGGTGGGAGCAGAGCAGGAGTTCCCAGGGGTGTCTTGGGCTGGGCCTGGAGGTTTCCCAGCTCTGACATGGTGCAGTTTCCCAGGTACTCCAGACCAATCCGTGGTGCCTCAGGGGAGTGTTTTAGCCTGTGCCATGGAAGAGGTGACTTCCATGGAATCACAGAATCCCAGAGCTGGAAGGACCCACCAGGATCACCGAGTCCAGCTCGTGGCCCTGCACAGACACCCCAACAACCCCACCCTGGGCATGCCTGGGAGCGCTGTCCAAAGGCTCCTGTAGCTCTTGGAGCTGGGGCATTCCCTGGGGAGCCCTGGGAGGAGAAGCTGTTGAGAAAGGGTTGCACCCACTTTGCTCCTTCTCAGTTCACCTTTCTCCAGCCTCCCTGGTGGCACCTTCCCCTCTCTTCCCCACATTCCTTGCTCTGTCCTTTGTGGACATGTCCTCCCCAGCAGCTCCTGTCACCCAAGAAAGTGCCCTGGGATGGCACCAACTCTTCTTCAGGCTCCTCTTCCAGCTCTCCAGGTGCCCAGCACTGGAGAAGGACAATTTCTGAGGTTGTGGTCCTCTGAAGCTTGGGAGAGGGCTCTACAGCCTGTGGAAGGACAGGCCTACGGCTGGGTATTTCCAGGAAACAAAATTATTTGAATTGTCTCCCCTTTCTTTAAGAGGCAACCTGTGGGATTTTCAGTCCCAGAGTGCCAAGAAGCTTCCCACTCATCCTGCATCAGAAAAAGAGAAAATTCTTACTAATTAGGCAAGGAATTTAATAAGCCTTGGTGCCAACTGAAGGGCTCTCATCAGCCATCTTCAAAAAGAAACCAACCAACCAGCACAAACCCCCCCAAAAGTGCCCTCTTGCCAGTTTAAGAGCAGTGGATAGCTCAGTTCTGTACGACAACCAGCACAGAAGCTGTGGGGAACCCAAGCAGGTTTCCTTGAAACCCAAAAGAAGGTCAAATGTCCATGTACAAGGAGATGACAGCTCCGAGGGATGGGAGTGTTTTCTGTGTAAACCACACCAGGTTGCCCAGTGCCAAAGTCCTGGAGAGCTTTGGATGGTGTGAGGTGGAGAAAAGTCCCTTTCTGGAGTCATAAATACCAAGACGTGGCAGCTCTAAAGCCTTCAGGAAAGCTGAGCTACCAGGAAATCCTTGGGTCACCCCCTCACTCCTTGTGCTGTGTTGGAGACATGTGGCCATTTCAGTTCTCATCCTCTCAGTCATTTCTTAGTCAAGGAACACAGAGCTCTTTCACTGATATAAATAAATCCTTAATCTATTCTCTTTGTTTTTCCCTGAATTTCTTTGTCTCTGTTGACATTTCCACGCTTGAAAATTTAAAGACGCTGGCAGCTATTCCATTATCATCTTAAATTCAGTTTTTAACCTGCATCATTTGTGTGTCGCATTTTTTATCTGACTGAATTCTTTTGCTTTTGGCAAAGAGTGCGCGGTTGTTTTTTGTTGGATAAGCCAAATTTTTTTTTTTATTTGGTTAGACTTTCCTCTTCAAGCTATCCTCAAGATATTCCTAATAAGGACTGAAGGGAATTTGTTTTGCTAATACCTTAGGAATTCTTTGTGGCTCTTGACTATTGTTCTGGTTTGTATTTTAATGTTTAATTTCCAGAGGAGAAGCAGGCTGATTGGTCCTGGAGTTTACCTTCTCTGAAGGATTTGGAGCTGCCGAGTGTCCCTTGAGGAATGAACGCACGATTAAATTCCTCTTGGACTTCCTGAAACAGAGTTTGCTGTCAGGAAAGGTTGTGTGTTTTACTAGACCCAGATAGCTGAAAAAATTAAGTATTCTGCTTTGTTTGTTTGTTTTCCCTAGATTTTAGCACTGACACCACACACACCACCTAGTGCTGCATTATGTATTTTGGGGTTTTTGAAAGCTATTACCTCTGTTTTCAAGAGCTGGCTTCCCTCAGAGGCAGGGGGTGGACTTCCCTGAGGCATCTCTCTTCTACAAAACTTTCATGTTTATGAACTTCTTAATAATACTGGTATTTATTGAGCAAATTTCTTCCAGGAAAACCTGAATGGCATCTACTGTCACACTTCTGCCTGCAGAAGGATGTGGCCTCGTGTTCTGATTTCAGTTTATTTTGGAGGGATAAAGCAGAGGATGTAAATGTGTCCCAGACAGGGGTAGAGTTTGGTTTGCTTTTCCTGTCTCAGGGATTTTCTTCTGTGCCCAGTTAGTTTGATGTCCCCAGGTCCAAATTGGAGTGAGGGCCTCAGAGGCTCCAGGAGGTGCAGCTTCATCCTTGGTCAGGGTAGGAGGGACTCATGGATGCAAAGAGGGGACCCAGCAGCCTTGTGAAGAATCCCAACCAAGCACAAGGATACAGCTCCTGGCCCATGGACAAAACCAGCACAGAGACTACAGGAGCACTTGGGACCTTGCAGGGACCTTGAAGTCTTTGAATCCTGAAGTTCACAAGAGCATGTTGCATGTGGAAAATGGCTGGGAGCTCTGACCAGCTTTTGCTTTTTTTTTGTTCTTCAGCAATTCTTCTCTCCTGCTGATTAAGGAGGGAGTTCCCATCCCCAAAAATAACATCAAGACAGGAGAGAGCAGGTTTTTCCTGTAACCTTCCAGAAGTTAAATGCACTCTTTGGGAATTCACAGTGGCCTTGTGGAAAGTTGTGAAGAGAACTGGAACCTCCTGGTGGAACATGGATGACCATGACCCCCTTTGTGACCAAGTGAAAAATAAGGGTTTCAGTCATATGGAGCAGCACATGCTGCCATCGTGTGTGGCACCCAGAATGTTCGTGGCACCCTTGGGTATCTTGCTTGGGTACCCATGCTCTGGAATGTAGATAGGCTCCCAAATGGAAAGAGTCAAGAATCAGAAGGGATATTTTAGTGTGCACACAGTGTCCATTAAGGAAGTGTTTGCTTTGCTTCATTCAAGAGACAGCAAAGGGGGTTTTCTCCTGGGGAGGGGAGATTCCCAGTAAGAGGACCTCTTTTCCAGCAAATGCCCAATGACCAGAGGCAAGAATCCATATTGGAAGTACAGTGCCTGTTCCAGAAAATAATCCCTCAGAGGAGGAACCCAGGATGGGGAGGTTGTTCCAGCAATTCACACATCAGCACCAGGACATCCTCTCTGAAGGATGCAGGCTCAGGCTGCAGAGGGGCTTTGGCAGAGGCTCTGGGAGCTGTGGCAGGGAGTGAGGGTTGAGTCTCTTGGAGAGGAGCAGCTCTGGACACTGTGACACAGGAGTGTGGGGTTTTGTCTTTGCCTTTCAGGGTGTGAGGAAACATCTGAAGCTGGGGCTGGAGCTGGGGAGCCAAGAGCTCCATTGTAACGCTGGGCAAACAGCTCCTGCTTTTCTCTCTTTTAACTCTGCACCTGAAAATCTTCTGTCTGATGATGTCTGCAAGGAGACATCCCCAGTAAAGGACACCAGGTAGTTCCTCTGCTTCCTGATTTTCTCCACCTCCTCCTGGTGTGAGGCAGAGGGCCCATCCTGCCCTGGGCTGCCCCAGGAAGCAGATGAGAGCCATTGGGAGGGGTAGGAAGGCACCACAGCTAATTTATCAGACTAGCAGATTTTCAACTTACATCCTTCTTTTTCTCATCTCTGCTTTCATCATTTCCATGTAAAATGGGAGTTCATTTACATCTATTCTGTCTATTCCACTTCCCATAGCTCTGGTCATGACAGGAATCTTCTGGTTCTTGTAAAGCCATGGCAGACATCTGTAAATTGAGCCCAGTTTCAGCCTCCCACAGTTTTTGCTTCTTTTGCTTTCTGACAACTGAGGTCTTTTGATTTAGCCTGGGATGAGCCAACTGCACGTTGGTTTCCAGAAGATGAGTTGGGACACCCTGGTGGTGCTGGTGTCTTGCTGTTTTCTGCAAAGGTGCCCATTGCTTGGTCTCCATGAGTGTTTGTGAGTCCTCACTGAACCTCTGCAGATTAGTGCTGCAGATTAGAAGAGCCTTTCAAGGGGTGCCCAAAATGTGTTTCAGTTTGACTAGGCACACCCTGTGCTCTGCCAAGGGGTGTCACCATGGAATCACATGGAATCACATGGGATGGGTTGGGTTGGGTTCAGGGGACCTTGAAGACCCATCCTGTTCCACCCCCTGCCATGAGCAGGAACAGCTTCCACCAGCTTGTGCAGAGCCCTGTGGCCATCACTGATAGCATCAAGGCACTAATGATCTCTGGGTTTTCCAGCTTGAGTATTGTTTAGAAAAAACCAAAAGATGCTCCACATTCACTGCTGGGGCAGGAGCTGTTTGTAGGTGTTGGTTCAGAGTGGTACATCCTCCTCCACATGTGTTTCCTTTCCTCTCCTTTTGAGGAGCTGATGTTGAAGACTGATACTTCACTGATCTCACTCTGCCCCTCCCCAAAAACTCAGCAGGATGTGTGCTGTAAAAATAGCCTCATTAGAAGCCATCTGAGTACATATGCAATCACAGATGACTCAAAGGGAGCACGGAGCACGCATGTTTCTGTTGCTGTCTTCAGAGAATTACATGACAAATTATTCCTAGCTGGAAGAAATGTCCTTTTATAATTGGGGGGTTTTTTTTCTCATTCTTTCAGAAGGGAGGAGTGTGTGTTTTTTAAGTAGCTTTTAGTCACTTTCATTATTTATGAGGATGCTACTCCAGATCAGAAGCAGCAAACTGCAAGTGCAAGTTTCTTGTGGCTGTAGCAGCTGATGGGCCCTGTTTGCTTTCACTCATTGCTTTTTTTCTCATCACAGCCAGGGACACCCTGCAGAGACCACAACAGCTCCACACTGCAGCCTCCAGCCCTCACCCCCTTCTGTCCCCCTCCTGCCACAGGAGATCACCTGGAAGGGGCTGCTGGATCTGTGGGTGGTGTCACTGTGTGCAGAGGGGATCAGTGTGAGCACCTAGCCTTTCCTTTCTGTCCTTCCCTCCGGAAGAGCTCCTGGCATTGCCCTCATGTTGCTCCTTGCATTGATGCTGGTGAGGCTTCACACCCAGAACTGTTCTGGCCCCTATTGTTGTGCTGCATCGTCGAGCTCTGCCGAAGCCTGAGGCCTTCATGAGCTGCCACAGCTGTAGGGCCAAGGAAGCTGTACCCAAATGGGCCCAGGAACCCACTTTTACCCCTGTTTTTCCAGTTCCCCATGCTGAGGCTTCATTAAGGCCTTCTGAAATTTCCTCTGCCTTCACACACTTGTGTCTGACATGAAAGTGGCCGTAACATCATTGGAAGATGAAAGTCTGATGATCAAAGCAGGCAGCAATGTTGAAATGAGCATTGTGAGATGGCAGAGCTGGTATTACAGTAATTGGCTGTGTGGCCTACTTAGTGAGAGCAGTGATACATGCAAGTGCAATGTTTGCCTCTTTCATGTTGGAAATCACAGAGTCTGTTCTGGGAAGTGAAACAGGACCTCACCTGTAGGAGCAACCAGGCCCGGAGTGAGCACTGTGTGATCCCAAGGCCTTCTCTCCTCAGCAAGGAAGAGCCTCTTGGATTGCCAGGGCCCACAGTAGAGTAAAGACAAGACATGGAACAGTGAAGGAGGTTGGTATTTCCCAGGAAAGGGCAAAGCCATGGAGAAGAAGTTAGATCCCCATGTGGAAGGAGGTAGGGGGTAAGGCAGCTGTGCCTGTGCACTCTGCTCCTCTGTGGCCTGATGGCTCTGAGCAGCTTTTGTCCTGTGCAAGCAGTGCCGTGTTTGGAGAATAGGAATATCCTCTTCCCATGGAACACCAGCCCATGGATGTTTAAATGCAGGTTGGACCTGCAAAGGGAGGTGCAGCTGACCTGGAAGGCCACACTGAACACCAAATCTGCATCATTTCATGCAGAAGGGTGGTGGCATGAGGCTGGGCACCGAGCTCAGAGCCACCAGGAGAGGGAGGCTGGGGGACCCGGTGGGGGGAGGTGACTCTGGCAGGTTCTCCCTTGGCTCCTGTGCGCTGCTGTCTCCACCAAGTGGAGGCTCTGACCATCACTGGTCCCAGTGTGTCCCCAACAGTGCCCCAGCAGTGCCTGCAGGGATCTGGAAGCTGGGAGAGGTCTCTGTGTGGGTACTGGGGGATGTGAGCACTGCCTGGGTCACACTGGAGAGTCCTTCTGCTCCCAGCCCCCAGGACTGATACTGAACTCCCTGACATCCCAAGAACTTTGAGTCCTTTTTTCTTCATGCTCTCACCCAAATCCGTGAGACCTGCTTGGAGCCTTTGGAACAGCAGAACTGAAAATTCACTCCTGTTCTTGCTCATCCTCTTTCTGAGCCTTTCCAGCAGTTGTGCCTCAGCTCAGGAAGAGCTGCCATGGGACAACAGTGGCAGAACCAGGCCTGGCCATGGCAGTGCAGAGACCTGGTGTCTTCCTTCCCCCGGGCAAGATGTTCCTTGTCCCTCTCCCTGTGTCTCTCAGGGAATTTCTGGAGAACAAGAATGTTCCAGATCTCCTGCTGGAGATCCTCATCTATCCTCATTTATTCTCATCTCCAAGTGGAGGTTCTTTGTGCTGCTCAGTAGCAGGGGAGGCAAAATTCAGCACAACACTCAGCAAGTGCAGCATCATGAGCTTGCAAGGGCTGATCCAAGGACCAAAGGACTGGGAATGAAATGAAGCTTTCCTGGGTCACCTCCCCTGGGTCAGTGCATGTGTGGATTGATGCTGTGTGTGGTGGAGACTGTGATGAGTCCTGTCTTTGAAGGAAAACTGGTTCTGCTAGGGTGTGCACGTACCCCTTTCCATCCTGCCTGAAGCTTTCCAGTGTCAGTAGCTTCCTTTTCCTTCTTATTTTGCTCTGGGATGTTGGTACTCTTGCCCCAGGCAAACCAGGAGGCTTCAAACTGCTGTCCCATGAGGATCATTCCCTTAGCCCAGCTCTCCCCTGCCCCCTTGGGAACATTTATATCCCATTCAGCAACTGAGCTTCAGAAAGGCCTGAACTGATCCTGGTTCTGCTCTAGCCACCAGAGCACGACCTAGATTTCACAGGGGACCACAAGAAAGTGATGCTGGCTCCTGGCTGGGAGAGCTGGATTCCACCACTGCTGCCTCCTCCTCCTCTGCAAAGTTGTGCAGCCCCACCTAAGGCACTGAGTGGCGTTTGAAGAGCTCAGCCCTGCTGCCAGGAGTGTCAGTACTGCTGTTTTTATGGTTTCACTTGGTTTGGAGGGGAACAGCAGGCTCCTTTCAGGGCTTCTGAGCCATGAAATCGTATGGAAGAAAGTTGCTGAAGGATTTGGGGCTGTGTCCTTCTGCACATCAGATACCTGCTCAGAGTTAGAACATATGGGGCAATGAATTGCTTTCAGTTAATATTTGCAGAGTTAGGTCCCACCCAGGAGCAGACATTCCAGCTGGGAAGGTCCTTTCTTGGCAGAGCTGGATCCACAAAGTCAGCATGCATGAAGGGCAAAGGTTCTGAGGGTCCATTGGTCTCGTCTAATAATTTATATAATGCTCAGCTCCAGGCCACCAAGTGTGGCCAGTGCACATCAGTACTGAGCCCAGGGACCTGGGGCCAGCCAGACACACAACTCTGGGTTTGAAAATTCAGGGGGATCTGTTCTCCCTGAGTACATCCTTTGGAAAATGGCTGTTCCAGTGGACTACCATCTGTGCTAATGTTTTATGCCTCATTTCAGCTGGTTCCGGCTTCCAGCAATGAGCTCGCCGACTCTTCCCTGCCAAGTTAAGGCAAGACAGTATTTTCTCCCCGTGAAGATGATGATATGCTGCAATCAAATCATCTTCCAGTCTTCCTTTTGGCATGAGAAACAGACTGGAGCAGTTTTGTCTCACAGAGTTATAAAGTGTCTTTTCCCAGTCTTGAACCATTTCAGTGCTGCATTTTGGAACTGTCTTCAGCTTTTCCGATCACTTCTGAAACCTGAAGCTGCTCGCTGTGTCTGCAGCACGTGGGGAGTGGCTTCACCACAGCTTCAGACAGGGAAAAAAGGACCTCCTCATTCCATCTCGGGCACCTGAACTGAAAATTTGGTCAGTCCTTCAGCTCAGAGTATGGCTCTGTGTTGTTGCAGCACCATGTGGGTGCATCCACAGTCCTGGACTTGTCTGAGTGTGCTGCAGCCACTGGTCTTGGGCAGAGCCAGCTTGGGAGAGAGGAATCTGCTGGTGGAGTGTCCCGTTCACAGTCTTTGCTGTCCACCCCTCCATGGCTCCACACGTAATTTTAGCAACAGTGGTGTTAAATTTAATTCCAGAGCATAAACAAATTTGTCCCACATGAAGCATTCCAGGAGTCCTGTGGAAATGCCTCTCTCTATTCAGGAGCAATGCACATGGAGAACATCTTTGCCTCACAGCATGTGGCCTGTTGCTCTTTTGGTTTGTGTTTGAATGTGACCGAGGCAAAGCTGGGCATCATCAGAAAGTCGTTGTATTGCCCCTTTTATAATCTCTGCAGAAGACTCTAGCCTCAGTCTCACTGCCACTGGTATCAGCTTCTATTCCCAAATCACTTGGCTCATGCCTGGATTTTCCTGTTGCTTTTGCCCAGGACTGGCAGGTCCAGGTTGCTGTGCCTTGGATAACTGAGCTCTCACTGCCTGCTCCCACCTTCCAGCCTCACAGTGGGAATCGTCCTGGCTGGCTTTGATCTTCCTCCACAGTCCTCACTGAGGAAGGGAAGATTTCATATCTACCCTATCTTCATCAGTGTTTTGCATTTCACACTTTCTGGCTTTGATTGATCTGCAATCAATCCCACTCTTTTCTGACCCCTGAGTGTTCTGTGCTCACTGCCTTCCCCTTGGAAGGGTGGTAGCTGAAATTGATGGGCCTGTGGCACACCCAATAATATTACCATAAAGACTGTCCAGTTCTCAACCACATCTTCTCTGTCTCAATCCATCTTTCTCACTTGTAAGAGCCTTGTATGATTTTGGGAGCATGACAGGGGGGAGTATGAAAAGGCAGGAAATGAGTGGGAAGGCAGGTCAAGGCTAATTCTCTCTGTTTAGGGGCTATTAATTGTACATTTCATTCCATAATGAGAATGAAGGGATGAATAATAAAATCTCTGGCAATAGTTTGAAATAGTGACTCCATGTTCGTGTGGGTGGTTGGGCAGTAATTACTGGAGGATTGTTCTCTCTGTTCCTCTGCTCCTCTCATCCCTGTCCTCCCAGGAGCTCCACACTTTCACCTCCCCTTGCACCATCCTGGTTCCTCTGGAAGTTCCATAACACAGAACCCACTGCAGGTGTTGGTTCTCTAACACTGTAATTTATACTTTGTCCTGTTGAACTTTTTGATGTTCCAAGCAATGGGATTTTTTCTTTCTCAGTGTTGTATGACCTAATGATCATCCATAAGTTCAGCCTATTTTATGTTGTTATTTCTGCCTAAAATGTTTTCAAACACCTTTGGCTGTTCCCAGTGTTTACATGACTCTAAATATGTCACAGTGGTTTCTGTTTCTGGGTAATCTGAGCCATTTTATATTTAGTTCTGATTTCTGCAAAAACTGAACCAGCAATTATTTTATCTTTGTATTGCATATTGGAGTGTATTAATAACCAGTGTGAAAAATTGGGGGTCCATAAAGAGTGGTGCCAAAGGAGCTCCACTGGCTAATTCCCACATCCTTGTCTAGTGGGCTCACACCTCCTTTGCCTTTTGCCACCACGGCACCTGTTGATGTGGTTTTACAGCTTTGAGGTGTCCAGTTTCCTTTTCTTAAAGGGTTTTGAATATTTGTTTAGATTTTTTTCTCCCACACATTCCCAGCTTTTCTTTCCCAGATGGAAACACATGCTATTTCCTAACTTGTTTCTGAGCACAGTGGACCCCCTCTGCCTTTCCCCCTCCATTAGGCTTTCCCTGTCATTTCCAATAGTTGTATCTGTCCATAACATGGCAGTCTCCCTAAATATCCTAATCCTCCAGATGATCCCCTTTGATCAGCACTGTGTATGTTCAATAAAGCCTCTGAATACCAGGGATGTCAGGTCGCTTGAAGGGATAAAAGAGAGGATGTGATGGAGGGTGGAGATAGCTCCAAATTAAAAATGTCAGGGAATCATAGAATCATTTAGGTTGGAAGAGATCTTGAAGATCATCAAATCAAACTTAATTCAGCAGTGCCAGGTCCACCAATGACCCATGTCCTCAAGTGCCACAGGGGAATATGGCTTTGTGTGTATGGACTAGTGCTGGCAAAATACCTGCAGTCAGAACTGCTGGAGCTGGCCCGTGGCCTGCTGGTAACCAGGGCAAGTTCTGTGCTCCTCTTTAGGGGTCCGGTGTGTTTATGAGTACTACTGTTGTTTGTGATAATTAAGTTTATTTTTATTACTAGCAAATAATTTTATTGCTTTTTATCATGTAAGGCAGGCACACATTAATATGCTTCTTTTAAATAACCTGCATAAACCAGAGTACCTTGAATTAGGTCCTGGTGATGACAAAATGAGCACTTGGCATTGAAGATTCACATTCTCTCCTCTCTTTCCCCCTTCAGGGAGTGTTTGAAGAGGAGCCCCCGGAGCCCGAAAGCCGAGGGCTCCGACTCGGTGACATCTCAGTCCTCCCCCAGTGAAGAGGCTGGAATGATGACTGAGGTGAAAGTGAAGACAGAGGTACCAGATGACTACATCGAGGAGGTGATCTGGCAGGAAGACACCAAAGATTCCAAGAAGAACATCAAAGATGGGCCAGGGGATGTCCCTGCGGAGATCTGCGTGGTCATCGGCGGCGTGCGCAACCAGCAGACGCTCGGTAAGGCACGAGGCACCGTTCATTCCCTGAGGATGGGGCTCTGGAGAGCTGTGCCTGGACACTCTCTTCTGCTGGAGGGCCCAGAACCAGGGTGAACATCAGTCTTCGGGCCCTGGCTCAGCATTATGGACCTTCTCTGTCTGTTTGCATCTGGCTGCCCCTAAAGGCTCAGCCAAGATCAGAAAGAAAAAGCTCCTTATCTTCTTTTGGCATGTTCAGGGACTTGCCCATCAGTGACCTGCAGCACCTGGTGAGCCCAGGGCTGGGGGTGTGTTTGACACAGATGAGGAACTTGGAAAGGAAAGCTTGAGAAACAGCTGAGATGTTTTGAGGAAAGTTGCTTGAGGAATGTGGATGCTTTCTGTAAATGAGTCTGAGCTCAAGAGCAGGTTTTACAGGTTGCTGTTTGTTTTCTTGATCACTCATCAGTTGTGGGAATACTTTTGACTGTGGACTGCCCTGTGGTGTTCCTGTCCCCACCCCACCTCCCACTGTGATGAGAAGAAGCTTTTTCTTTTTTCTGTGGACATCAAACTGTCCTCTCCTCCTGCTGCAGGGAAAGGGGCTGGCTTCCTGTGGGAACCTGGCAAGGCACCACTCTTGCACTGCCTCTGTTGTCCCCGGACTGGAGCAGGTCCCTGCAGTGTGTCTGAGATCCAAAGGCACTTGCTAATAAAAAGAAGGAAGAGCAGTTGGGCCAGGTTTCCTTTAAGGGATTCAGGAGGAAGCTGATTTGAGCTGCGCAGCATTGCAGTTGGGGTTCATTTGTCCTGCAGGGGGAGAGAAAAGAGGAATTGATGTTGGATTTTCTCATGGGTTTTGCTAATCATTGTCCGCACTGCTGGAAAGAAACCCAGGAGATGTCCTTAGCTGGTGATTGTCTCAGAAGCATCATTGTTCTTCCTGTCCTCCTTTCCACTACAGGACAGCCACTAAGAACAGCAGGGTAGGAGGTCAGTGATGTCTGTGCAGATCTAGGGAAATCTGAAGAAGTCCACAACTATTTCTGACATAAAGATTTTACAATTTAGAAGAAATTTCAGAGGTTTTGTGCCTCTGCAGCTCTTGATTATTACATGGGCAAAGCCGAAAAGCATCCCTAGTGCCCTGGGAGGGAGAGGTAGAGCTATGAGTGATGGGCAGTAATGGGATCTTCTCCAGCCACAGCCACCAGCCCTTGATGAAAGCATCTGCAGGTTGGGTGTTTGCCCCATAGGACCCTCTTTCTCCCCACAGCTCCTGGCTGGGCTGCAGCAGCTTCTCTGCAGTCAGTGTCCTCTGGCAATGGTGGTTTCCAGCTGAGCTTGGCTGCGTTGCTGTGCAATGGGGAAGGGGCTTTTGCTCTTAGCTGACTTGGGTGGACTGGAGGGGAAGCCAGGAGGAGCTGCTGAGGGCACTGGGATTGTTCAGCTACAGCAGAGCAGACTGTGGGGAGACCTCACCCAGGGGCTTCAGTTCCTCCCAAGGGGCAGCTCCAATCGCTGCTCTCTGAGACAGGGACAGGAGCCAGGGAAGGGCTGGAGCTGGGCCAGGGCAGGCTCAGGCTGGAGCTCAGGGCAAGGTTCTTCCCCCAGAGGGTGCTGGCACTGCCCAGGCTCCCCAGGGAATGGGCATGGCCCCGAGGCTGCCAGAGCTCCAAGCTGGGATTGCCCAGGCTGGGATACTTGGGGGCGTCTGGGCAGGGACAGGGGCTGGAGGATCCCTGTGGGTCCCTTCAGTTCAGGCTATTCCATGGTTCTGTGATTCTGTGCTGTCCCTATGGAAAGCGTTGGGGACAAACTGGTGTGAGGGGGACACTCCCAATGTATGGACACTGTGGGGAGAGGGACAGATTCATTGACCAGTTACAAGTGGTGGTTGAAAGCTGTATAAATTGGAGAGCTTCTGTCTGGAAGGGCCTTTTCCAGTGAAACACCCATTGTATTGGTCATTGTAAAGCCTGGGCTTCTTTAAAGACACTTTGGTCTAGAGGTGATGGGGATTGGTGCCAATTCCTTTGTGAACAGAGCCCTGGAAGTGCCCCTGTCCCATTCACATGAGCCTCGTTTTTGGGGAGGTGGCTTTGAATAACTCCTGTTTGGCCATCAGGTCCTGTGATCTGTGTGCACAGCCCATGGTGCCCAGAGAGCAGCCCCTTGTGTTTGCTGAGCTCTGGCACCTGGTGCTCTCTATGCCCCCATGGAAATCACACACAGGCACTGTGCCCATCTCTGCACACACCAGGGTACCTCACACCAGGAATGTGCCCCGTGTTCCACTGCTCCTCTGGCCATTCCAGCTCCTCCTTGGCCATTCCAGCTTCTGCACTGGAGCAGCCTGAAAGTGTGACCTGCTGATGCTGCTGGTGCCTCCTGCCTTCGGAGCAAAGGCTTTGTGACTCTGCTGCTGCCCCCCAGCACTTCCAGGAGCTTTCCTTGCCCTGGGATCTGGGAGCCCTGTATCTCAAACACTTCCTCCATGCAGACAGGCAAGGCTTTGGTAGGATTTTATTCACCTTCATGGGGGAAGTGAGACTGGAGGTGTGGAAAATGGTTATTTTTATAGCTATTCCTGATGAAGTGGTGAATCAGGAGGGAATGAAGCCCTCTCCTCTGTGTGGAATTGCTGACCCCTACCCTGTCTCCTTTCAGGGCATGCTGGGAACAGTTGGTTAAACGGGGGATGTGTCTGAGCCAGGACCACTGTGCTGAAGGCTCAGGGCACATGTGGCTGCAAGTGACAGCTTTCCTACAGGGTTCAGCCTTGGGACTCAGCTGAAATGCACATTACAAGATTTATGTCTCTTTTCTGACTCACACATCTGCTCTATTTATATTTTTAGTTGTTACTTGGAGCAATTTATAACAGGGATCCCCAATTCAGTTGCTGCTATTCCCTTGCAGTGTTTACATCAAACCAGGCCTTGTGTCTTTTGTCTCCTGTTTGCTTGCACCAGCTCCTGTCTCTCCCGGCACTTTGGACTACTCCAGACTCTGCCTCCATCCGTGTGGAGCAGCCCAAACCCCGTGGGAGCTGGAAGGGACTGTACTGGGTGGGATGGCTGGGGACAGTGGCCACGGTCCCGTAGCCAAAGAGCATTTTGTGGGTTTTGACCGTTTTCCTTTCAGCTGCTTTTCCACAAAAGTCTTTCAATCCTGTGGGATCCCCCTCTGGCATCCCAAGCAGAGGAAGCAATGGACAGGTTGGCTCTCACCTGGCTCCTGTCAGCTGCAGCTGCTGCAAATCCCCTGGTCTCCCCTGAGCCACCTGGAACCCCACAGTACCCCGGGTGTCCCAGCCCTGGGGTGGGGGTTCCTGCCCTGCACAGCTCAAAGGTGCCACATTTCCTGTTCTTCTCTCTTCTGGCAAGAGTCACGTGCTGACCTCAGGCTAAGGTCACTTGAAGAGCCCCAGCACATGGACACTTCTCAGGGCAGGGAAGTCAGGGCAGAGAGGCATACAAGTCCCACCATGGAGCTGTCTGGAGAGGAGAGGAAAAGCAAAAGGCACTTGGTTGTAATTCGGGAGAAAAAGGGGGAGACTTTGTCAGATGTCATAATTTTCTCCTGTTGGGAATAGCATCAGGTCAGTATTTGTATCCTGGAGGACTGAGTTATCTGTGAGCTGATCAGGAGAAGTTTGATACAAGACTTCTTAAGCTCTCAATTTGCTCTCCCAATCTGTTGTTTTATGAGGAACATTTTGGAGAGGACTTTTAAGTAGTGCATTAAATTAGAAATGTTTCTGAGACAGAGTCAAGAGGCAATCCTTCTGCTCTGAGCCTCTCTGTCCATCTCCCATGCACACATTGGGTTCATGCCGTGGTGCTGATGTTTCAGTTGCTGAGCTGCTCAGCATATGAAATTCAAGAACACTTTGGATTCTCCCTGGTGAGGTAAAACATTACTGCAGAAGCCTTAAGAAATTCTGTGAGACCTCTGACGTCTTGTCAGGAAGCCACAGGGACAGATGGGTCTTGGAAATTTTTAATAGGCTTCAGCCATCATTATTCCTTGGAAATGCATCCACTTTAAGGGCTTTTTTCTGATTTCTTTTTGCACAATTTAGATGGAAAAGCAGTGGAACGTGGCTCTCCCGTTGGATATACACGAAATCGATATTCAGGGACCTGGATTTTTGACCATGCATTGAGATACACGTCCGGTATGTGATGGAAGGGTGTGAAAGTCTAACCAGGGCTCAGGGAGCAAAGGAAGCTCTGGAAGCAATGGGTGCATTGCCCAGATTTCAGCTGCGAGGCTCAGGAAAAGCCTGGCCCAACTGAGTGCACCAACTAACCCCAAACCTTCCCCATCTCCCCCCCTGCTACCACCAGCTGTGACCTGCATGACACACCCTGAGTGGGCAATGACCTCACTGCTGGTGTACAAGGCCATGTGGGCATGTTCTCTGCAAGGCCTTAACACACAGTGATGTCCTTCCTCCACTTCACCTTTCCTCCACTCTAACAGCACATTTTTGTGGCAAGTCACCCCTTCCTTTCTCTAACGTGAGGGCCTGTGGTGAGCTGAGCACACAGCTGTGGCTGCTGAGTTGTGTCTTTGCCTCAGGTCTGTAACCTCCCTCACACTCTCCCCAACTCCCTGTGCTCCTGGGGCATTGCTTTACCCCCCCGTGGGCAGGGGGTGAGTGCAGGTGTCCCCCTCAAAGTTGACTCCAACCTTCCCCGGGTTCTACTTGAGACTTGGGAGCTTCAGGACACCTGCACAAAAGCCCTGACCTGGGACACATGGTCCCTGTGCTGCCTCAGTTCCTGCCCCTGGTGTCCAGCACAGCCCCTGCACGAGAGCTGCAGCCTCTGCTCATGTTCACAGTGCAGAAGGAAGGCACTGCACAGTTACCTGGACAGATGACCTTCTTGGAGAACTTCTGCACAGCCAGTGCATTTATGCACCAGATTGTCTCCAGAGGACGTAGGAAATACAATAAAAATGGGGGAAAAAAATCAGCCTAGAGCCCCTCACTGTGTTTGACTTGTTTGTACCAAATCATAGAATCACAGAATACTTTGGGCTGCAAGGGACCTGCCATGGGCAGGGATAACTTCCACTGTCCCAGGCTGCTCCAAGCCCCAATGTCCAGCCTGGCCTTGGACACTGCCAGGGATCCAGGGGCAGCCACAGCTGCTCTGGGCAGCCTGTGCCAGGGCCTGCCCACCCTGCCAGGGAACAATTCCTGCCCAATCTCCCATCCAACCCTGCCCTCTGGCAGTGGGAAGCCATTCCCTGTGTCCTGTCCCTCCATCCTTTGTTCCCAGTCCCTCTCCAGCTCTCCTGGAACCCCTTTAGGCTACGGAAGCCTAGGTCTCCTGGAGCCTTCTCTTCTCCAGATGAACTTCCCCAGCCTGGCTCCAGGGCAGAGGGGCTCCAGCCCTGTGGTTAACTCTGGACTCATTCCAACTCTTCCCAGTGCTCTGTGTGCAGCCAGCACTGTTGGGATGTGGGTGGGCATCAGTCCCATCGTGCTGTTGGTTCAGCTGAACCTCAGCTGTGCTCGGGACTCCTGTCTGCAGGCCCAGAGGATGGTGAGTGCTCTCACCTGCTGCATTGGGGCTGCAGCTCCAATAGTATTCAGAAAAGAATTTTGGAGGTTGGTGGTGAAAATAATCAGTTCTTGAGCATGGGAATGAGGGCTGGCAAACACTGCTGACCTGCTGATATCCTGGGTTTCACTCAGGCAGCCTGTGTGCAGTGACCACAGATGCTGACTGCCCCACACATGTGTATCTATATAAAATACAGTGAGCTATGATAATAAAAATGCTCTGGAGCAGATCAAACACAGCCAAGTGCCTGTGCTATCAGAATATGTGAGTAGTTTTTCAGCTGGGTACTCTGGTGTATCAGATTGTGGCAAATGGCCTCTTTCAGCATCAGTGACAAAGGAGCCTCCCCAGCTCAGGAGACAGCCCCAAGTGGTGCTATCAGTGATGGGCAGGGAATTCAGGGCTCTGACACTCTGAAGGGAGGTGTTTTCTTCCCAGGCTATAAGAATGAGACATGGGAAGGGGAAAAAGGACCGTGGGCATAGTGTGTTCAGACAGCACCCTGGGTTTGTTCCTGGCAAGGGCTCACTTTGAGTAGCTCCAGGTGAGTATTGCTGTGAAATGCTGTTTGGGAATATTTATCTGGATGTGTGTCAATGCTTTTGTTCTCATTTGTGCCTCCTCCCTGATTTTGCTATTTGGCATGGCCAGGAAAAGATTGTTTCAAGGTTGTGTGAGGAAAAGTGCATGGAAATGAAATTCTGCATTCATTCCAAATTAATTCAGCCCTTTTTTCTCCAAACTCCTCTTCCACCAAGTGATGTTCTCACCCTCCAAAAGAGCACCAAGGGGATCCCTGTTCCACAGCTCTGGTGGACAGTTAAGAAATGCAGTGCATTCTGCAAGTAAGAGCCTGGAAAGTGAATTGATAGCCAGCACCACAAAGGGAAGTAGGAAAGAAAGAGATTGAATCAACTCAAGTAACAAATCTAAGGAAATTTCGATCTGCCTTTTCAATAACAGAAGAGTCTAAATTCATGGCATAACTTCATCCTTACAAATGGTTCTCCCAGCTCTGTTCCTCTGGTTTCATTTCAAATGACTGTTTGCAGATGTGTGTTTTCTGGAATTAGAGACACAAATTGAGAAGAGGGACTACTGTGGTCATGTGTTTTTCCTTAAAAAGGGCAAAAGTTCTATTTGTATCTATTTGGTTTCCTCTGGGTGGATATTTACCAAATCTCCATGGGTTTCTTGGGAAATTTGTACATTGTACATTTCTTGAGAAATTTTGAAAAATCCTGGCCTTGAAATAACATATTGCCTTCTTTTTTCAGTTGAAAAGGATTTTTTCCCAGCTACTAGGAACTTATTGAAAACTAATTCAAGGTTATTTCTGTCCATAGGAAACATTAGTCATTATTATAAAATTATAAGTCAGGCTATTTTGAGAGTGGCCCTTTCACGTTAGCAAAGTTAAAAAGATACACTGAAAATGTAAGTTCAGGGTAATATGCCAAGGAATCTAAAGAGATTAAAAAGGCTGAAAGAAAGAATAGTGTCTGGGTGATTTCCTGCATTTATCTCCATGAACCTTCCAAAAATTACTTTGCTACAAAGGGCACCCCTTTGCCTGCAGTTTATGGACCAGTGTGCAGGGAGGCTCTTTTTCCTGACCTCTCATGGTGATGTGTGCTTCTCTCTCTTGTTTTTCAGGATCTTACGAGTGTGGAATATGTGGGAAGAAATACAAGTATTACAACTGTTTCCAGACCCATGTGCGAGCACACAGAGGTATCTCAGTCCTGCTGGAATCTCGGGAATCCTGGGATAACACAGGTTCAGGGCAGGCTCAGGCTGGAGCTCAGGGCAAGGTTCTTCCCCCAGAGGGTGCTGGCACTGCCCAGGCTCCCCAGGGAATGGGCACGGCCCCGAGGCTGCCAGAGCTCCAGGAGCCTTTGGACAGCGCTGCCAGGGATGCCCAGGCTGGGATTGTTGGGGGTCTGGGCAGGGACAGGATTTGGACACCTGGATGATCCTGGAGGGTCCTTTCCAGGATATTCTGTGATTTTATATCTATTTTCAGGAAGGTCTTGAAGGTTGCTCTGCTACTTCCCTAGTCACCAGTAATTCTTCTCTGGCATGTCCCACTGATAAACTTTGGGGCTGTCTCAGCTTTGTGGCTCTTTACTCCAGCAATATTTCTCCCCAGGTCAAGAGCAGCTCCTGTGTTTGGGGCAGTATTTACTGCCCAGGGCTTCGAGGGCATCACTGTGTGCAGGGGGAGCTCAGATCACAGAGTTTTGCCTGGCATGTCCCAGTGCCAGCAGTGTGGGCATCTCCCTGAGGTGTTCTGTGCTCCTGGAGTTCCATTCATCCCTGAGAAGTCAGCCTGGCAGGATATAAATCAAATATGGGCATTGTGACTGCTGTATTTTTATGTTCTAATCAAAATGCTCCTTGAGCTGCCCCTGTGACCCTGCTGTCAGCTGAGGTCACTTCCCAATGCACTGTGTGCATGAAAGGTCTCGTGGTTGGTCAGGAGTGGCTTGATCTGAGTTTTCTGTAAGACTGAACAATCCAATGTTGCTTCATTGCAGAAATGTGAAAGTTTGAGGTGATTTATTCGAAGTGTAGTTTTCAGGATTTGGAGCTCTGAAATACCAAAACAGCAGGCTCCTCCTGAGCCTTTCTCTGGGTTTGTGCCAGGCTGGCAGAAGCATCTGCTTTAGCTCCTCAGGTGTAACCAGTGGCTGAAAATCCACGAATAATGAAGGCTAATATTAAGTTTTAAATGCTCAAACTCAAAAGTCAGCACATGCACAGCTGAGAAGTGAGCATGCATCCTTAACTGCTCAGAGTTTGTCACAGTGTCATAACACATCCTTAATTGCATGGTTGCATATTTCTTGTGTGCTGTTTAAAAATACAGAGCTGCTTCTGGATTATACCTCTGGATACACAGAATTGTTTTTCCATGCTGGTATTTCTTTTCTAAATACCAACAAAATTCCTTGAAGTCCTTTAAATGTAGCTTCAAGTAGCTTCACTCTGCAGCTTAAGGAAAAAAATCCCTAAAATAACAGAGATATGCTTAACCATTACATCAACACATTGTGATAATTTTGCAATAATAATTGTAGTATTTAAATGTGGGACAAGAATTGCTTTTATTTTACTTCTCTTCCCCAAGCACTATGAGATCTTTAATTTGGCAGGAATTTTAGGAACTCTGTTAGTATGAGGTCACCTCCTAGTGTGTGATCTGATTAACTTGTATTTATTTATATTTTGATAATGGAATTAAGCAATATATTAAATTATATGAGTGCATCAACATAGACCTGTACATTTGATATCCACAGTTTTGGCATGAACTCAGTGGAGGCATGACTTTACCTTTTGCTTCCAAGGTTTTTGTCATGTGTAGTGGCAGAAGATAGAAATTTTCAAAATTCTGAATGTGAAAATTTATCACTAATTCTCACATCAGTGCTGGAGAAGCAGAATTTATATCTGTGATACTTAGAAAGTGTTGGTTTATGTTACTGTAAATGGATGCATGTAGTAGTAACATTTAAAGTGCATTTGAATTGTCTTAAGACAAAAAAATACAAATGAGTTATTTATTCATCTACACTCTTCAGCAAGAAATGAAACTGCAGTTTCATTTCTGGCAGTGGATTCTCCCAGGGAGCTGAGGCACAGGGCAGAGTGTGCCTGGCAGCAGAGGAATAACCTGCACTGAAAGGTTAAGGATGGGTAGGAAAAAAGAAAGAAGGATTCTTTGGATGAAAGGTCTGTGTGATATTATCCAGTGTAAGTTGTGCAAGGACTGATCCAAGAACGGTGCTGGGATCGCAGAAGACTGCAGGAGCGAAGGGGAATTTTGTGAGAAATGTTTTTATTGCCCCAAGGCTTCATAGAGGAGAAGGGGTTGGTGCTGCCCCAGGGTGAGAACTGTGAGATAACGTGGTGGGATCTGAACCGAGGGTGTCACCCTGCATGTTCTTGTTCTCCCTGGGATCTCCAGTCCATGTCTCAGATCCAGTGCCAGGGCACTGGCAGCCAGCTCTCCCAGGGCTGCTTTCCTCGAAGCACTGCAATGTGAGCTCCCTTGGCCCAGTCCGTGCACTTCTCAGCTGCCAAAAACTCCAATCCTGAATCCTGCAGTAGTTTCTTCCTGGCTGGACAAGGGAGGAGCTGGACTGCAATGGCAGGACCTGGATTCCTTCTTTGCAGGATGGATTTTCTGGGTGCCAGCCATCAGTCACATGCCATCTGCCTTTCCCAAAGTTGGGCTGATCCTGGGAGACTCACCAGCTCAGCATCAGAGGAGCTAGAACAAACTGAGCCTCCTTTCTTCTCTTTAGATCCTTTGGCCATTCCAGCAGCAATAGCTGCTGTTTGTGATTTGCTGAAGGATACACCCCATCCCAGGGCTCTGCTCTCTGCTTGTCTGTGTGGTTCCTGTGTCACTAATGGGCCTTGGCCAAGCCCTGGGATGGTGCTGCAGGTGACAGAGCAGGAGACAGAAAAGGCTCAAGCCAGGGGAGAGCAGAGAAACTGGTGTTCATCTGCTTTGGACCTTTGGGGCAGAACAAAACATCTGTGTCACCAGCCCATCTGTCACCACTCAGTGACACAAAATGCAAGGTTTAGGGCCCTCTAGTTGTCCTTGCTTTGACCTGGATTATTTCTGAGCTGGTTTTTGTGTCCAGGGCCCACCTTGGCCTTACAGCAGGGGGAAGGTCTGTCACTGTCTCTGCTTGTGCAGTCGACCCATCCTTATCCACTGCTTGTTTTGCCCTGTGCAGAACTTAATGTCTTCTCATCCTATGAGCTGTTCAGTTCCACATGAAGAGTTTTGCCCTGGCAACATCACATTTTTCTTTGCAATGAGCATTTTTTTTTGAGAAATTTTCTGGATTTTTTTATAGCTGCACCTGCCTCCACTCCAGCTCTCTGTGGCAGACAAGCTGCGTTGGAGGTGACCCGTGTTCTTGAGGTTGATTTCTTTTCTTGTCTGCCTTCAGGAGCAGAGGAGTTTATATTATAAAACAGGGCATTTTCTTAGTTTATTGAGCCTTCCTTGTGATGCTGAGCATTGGCTGGAGAATTTCAGGCAGCAACTGCTCAGGCAGTTTGCAGAAGGGCTGAGGCAGCTCTGCTTCAGGATGTGCTGCCTCGCAGGGACAAGTTCCCATTCTGCTTTCCCCTGAAAGCCAAGATCCAGGCACAGAAATCCCCATGTAAGGGTTCTGCAAAGAACCAGAAACATAGGTAAGAAATTTCCCCACTATGTTTCATCAAGGAAGAAAGGGAAAAGTTGTGTTCCTTCCCCTTTGCCTCCTCAAAACTCACAAATAAAATAAAAAAGAAACCCAACAAAAAAGTTATGTTGTGGAGCTGAAAGGCTCCTTTGTGAGCTGCTGTGCAGCCCTGCAGGATCCCGGCTCCTTCCTCCTGCTGGAGTTCAGCTGGAGCAGAGGGGTTGCACATTCCTGCTGCCGATGGAAGGCTCTGTCCCAAATGTTACCGCTTCGCCTACATGAAACCCAGGGCTTAAAAATGTTTTGCTTACGGTGCTTTTATTTTAGCTGTGTGGGGTTTTTCAGGTCATTAAAAGGTTTGGATTGCCTTCAGGAGTTAGTCAGCTAGAAAGTTCTGCTTTGTATGGTTGGGTCGTGTTTAAGCAACATGAGCAGCAAAGCATCTGCATGTTTTGAGTCAGGAAAATTATTACACTTTTAGATAACAAAAAAAAAAAAAAAAAGGCTGAGATTGCTTTATTAGACTTTCAAACAGCAAATTTATAAACCTCTGGGCTGAGGCCAAGCAGGGGAGATTTGTACCCAAAGGAGAATTCTTCCAAAAGCAAAGAAAGAAAATAGCAAGGCTCGAGTTTAACCCTCGCAGGATATATCGCCTCTAGCCCAAGAATTGGTGGAAGTTCTCTGTTTTCAGATAAGCTTTTCTGGGCTGACTGATGATTTTGTTCAAGTTGTTTTTCATTATTATTTATTTACCTTATAAGTTGTTGAATTGCCTCCCTCCAAGCCCATCAGCTCTCCATGTCCTCCCCATAGGGCTGTGCCAGCCAAGGGCGGAGCTGCCCTCACCAGAACAGATCCTGGATGCTCTGAGTGGGGCTGGATTCTTCAGGCCAAGTTTCGAGTTTCACCAGTTGTTAAAAAACTTCTCAAAGCTTTTCAAGTTTCAGATTAATGTTTTCCAAGAATGGGTTCTGCTCAATTCAAAAAATATGAAAAGGAAGATGACTCATTCAAACGGTGAATATGGAAAAATACTTTTTTCCAAAGTGCACATTTTTTGGAGTCTGAGTTAAAGTGGTTCTGTCACTGAAAGGATTTTGAGGTGAGGAGTAGAAAACTAATAGAGGAATAGCCATCCCTGAGGAGAGATGGTGTTTCTGAGCCATAGAAAGTTGGTGTTCATTTGTTTATTTGTTACCGAAAATATTAGATGATGTTGGAGAGGTCCTTTGCCCTCTGCCCTGCATCCCAAGATCCATTTTTCCTGTGCACATTTCCCAGTCTGCAGCAGATACTCATATGAGATGCAATAAGTTTCTTGGGACACAAGAGTTAACTGGCACATTTTCCAGCTTCCCTGCCCACCTCCCTATTCTTACTGACTTTTGCAACTTTCTCAGAAATTCGTCTTTTGTTTCACAACTGTAATTACTTGGTCTGACCTCAAAGGTGATATAGAGTGGGCTGTAAGGGGATTTTTAGTTGGTAATTTTTTAATTTATGAATACTTGAGTCTGTCTTATGACTAAGAGTAACAACATTTCTTGATGCAGTTCAGAAATGGCTGTTCCTCAAATTTTGTGTATGCCTGATTCTTGTTAAATTTCAGTAAAGTACTTTTTAGAGCTATTTAAATAGTGCATATCTTTTATGGTTTGTTTTTGCCATTGCTTGTTGAACACCAGGACAGCATTCTGCTATTGTGCCATAGCTGCTTTTCCTTGAATGACGGGTGAGAATTCAAGCAAGTAGCAGCTGTGGAAAAATCCTGGGCTTTGCTGTCAGGTTCTGCATTTGATACTGAGGGTTTTTGATCTGGCCCCTGAGTTTATGAAGTTGTGCCAAATTAATACAGTTGCCTAGAAAAATGATCTAATCAGGCAGGTTAATCAAGTAGAAATGTACAAATTCACAAACCCACAATAATTTGTTTTTATTATTTTTAAGAAATAAGGAAATTAAATGAAAGCAGTACTCATTACTTAAGGTTGAAAATTTTAAATTCAAAAACGTTGTGCCATTCTGCAGCTGTGGTTTTCAGTGCATTGAAAGCATCATTCCAACAGACATATGGAATATTTTGCAACTCAGTTATGTTATTAGATAATGTGACAAACAGTATATGTAATTTAGGATGAATATGAAACACTTCAAACTGGCTTGGAAATCCTAATCATTTATGATCCTTGACTTGTAACTTTGGGGTTTGTTTTCCAGCTTGCAGCTCTGCCTGTTGCGTTCATTTAGGGCTTGAACATGATCTCTGCTCTGTGCTTCTTGCAGTCCCACATACGACAGTGGAGGGAGCTTTTTCTCCCTTCTTTTCACACCTGCCTTCAGTAAGACCAGGATAGAGTCACCCTGGGGGAATTCCTGTGGCCCATCTCTTGTGGAGACTTTGCCATCGCTGCCTGTGGTGGGCAGACACGGTGGTGGAGACGGCTGTGCCCAATCCCACGGGAGTTGAGCCGGGTGTGCTGGTCACTGCTTGCTTTCCTGGGTTCACAGCACTTGCCTGTTCAAATGTGTCCAGAGGAGGCCATGGAGATGCCCTGAAGGCTGGAGCCCCTCTGCTCTGCAGCCAGGATAGAGAGCTGGGGGTGCTCACCTGGAGGAGGCTCCAGGGCGACCTCAGAGCCCCTGGCAGGGCCTAAAGGGGCTCCAGGAGAGCTGGAGAGGGACTGGGGACAAGGGATGGAGGGACAGGACACAGGGAATGGCTTCCCACTGCCAGAGGGCAGGGCTGGATGGGAGATTGGGCAGGAATTGTTCCCTGGGAGGGTGG
>VZUI01052405.1:14818-31080 GCA_013401135.1 Cettia cetti | reverse complement strand
ATATATTATATATTATATATTATATATTATATATTATATATTATATATTATATATTATATATTATATATTATATATTGAGGTGTATGTATGTATGTATACATGTTCAAATATCCACATCTGCGCATGGTTCAATTCATTACCTGTAAACACGACACTTCTGTGATTTTATTGCTGTGATCTCTCCCATCAGTTGTCACAACATGTCTTTGAAAGATGAAAATGTTGTATATATTTTGGTGAGGGAATCAAAATTGTTGATAGCTGAGAGTTTGAACTGTGCAAACACTTATTTATTGTCTTGGCTACAGTAACTGTGTCTGCACAAGCACGGCAGCTTCACTCTGCAGTTTTTTTACTGAAAATCTGTTCTGTTAGCAAAATCTTCTTGTCTGAAAAGAGCTCCAGGACTTCCTACAAAATTCTTATACACTTTTATTCCAGAGGGTCAGGCTCATTATTCTTGCTGAGAGAGGCAAGGGATGTGCATTAGAAGAAAAACCTGAGGGTGTCAAAGCTTGAGACAGTTTTCCAAGCTTGCCATCAGACCGATGGTATGTCCAAAAAAATCATATACTGTAATGCTAATCCTTGATTGCTCCGAGGTTATTAAGATATAGAGACCATTGGTAATATTATTCCTGTAATGTACCTTATTAGCTGTACCTTCTATTCACATTGTTAGTTGGATACCAGTGGATTTTTATAGACAAGCATACCCTGAAAATTCTGTAGATTCTTCTGCATATTAGAACTTGCATCACCTATTAAGATCAATTTTTCATCCCAGACGTGTCAGCTTTAATTTTTATCTCAGCTGCCTGCAATTGACATTTAGGCATTGACTTGTAGTGGGAATTAGGATCTTTGGCCTCTGATACAGTCAGTGGACCACACAATGCCCAGGTAAGGTTTTTGAGTGCTCCTAGATGAGATCCTTCAAATGTTAACGTGCTTCACCTCAGTACAGAAAACTTATCCACCAATAATCAAGCAATACCAATTTTGGCTCTAAGTAATTTTAAATGCAAATTTGTTCTTGCAGTTCCTTGCAGCCTCGGTCTGAAGGAAGGGAAAGTGAACCCACATTTTATGCTTAAAGGATTTCAATAATATTATATTATGCTGATAACCTTTACTAGGAAATACTTTGTTTATCTGGAGAAGATAGAACTGCCATAGAAAACAAAAATGTGCCAGGCTGTTTTCTCTCTGAACACACATTGTCTTTGAAGCACAATGTTCTTCTTTCTGTGCCCACAAGCTCTATCAGACACTGATGTTTTAGGATTCCATCATAATAAAATATCACGAAAGATCAAATTTACATGAGGACCCTGCCTAGTTTGAAATGTTTTCCCGACACCTTTTGTGTGATAAACCAACCCCGTATAGTAACTTGTCCCTGGGCACAAATGTGCTATCTTCACAACAAATAATTTCAAGTTTTTGGAAAAAAAGTGTTATGAAGAATAATTAAACACAGAAGTCATTGTTCCAAAAAGATGCATTCTGTATAAGACTGGAATATTATAAGAGTATCTTAGTCAATTTGGCAGACAACTTGTTCATTTACAAGGGGGTTCTCAGCTCCTATGATTTCCCTATGTGTCTGTATCCTTAAGCCCAAGGAAAACCTGGCTTTTCCTTACCCTAAAATTACTTATTTTCTGTGTATCAAATATTAGATCACACATCAGAAGGGAAGAAGAAAAAGATACATGTAAAAAAGCAAATGCAAAAGTAGGTGTTACAAAAGATGCATGAAGTGCAAAAAAGGACTCTGTCAATGTCAATATCTTGCCAGATTGTCTTTTATCACATGTTCCTATCTGGAAGTTCTTTCTGTTTCAGCTTGTTGTTCCTTGTGATGCTTTAGACAAAAACAAACAAGCAAACCACCAAAAATAAAGTGCTAATTTCACTCTCTCTCATATGGCACGTGATTTGTGTGGAGGTAATCGGTTTATGTGGGTCATGTTGAGGATGCTTTCTTAAAGGCATAAGAAGGAAATATCTAGGTAGTTAAATTTTCTATAATTGTGCTTTATGAGACTATACAAATAATGTTTTGATGCTTAGAAAAATACATTAAATACTGTTTCAAATTATTCCTTTTCTGAAATAAAATATCCTAGTTATAAAAATGTTTGAACTGCATGAATCCACATATTTTTTAAAATAGCTTGTATAAAGCTATAGAGAAATACATATTTTATAATAGTAATTATAACGTTGATAACTTTTTTCTTCCCTCAAAGATTCTCCTAGCATATTTTAGCCCTGGGTAAATATATCTTAATACTGAATTTCTGAGGAAAATAGCATCCAATGTAGAGCATTTATTTGATGGAATTCTAGGATTTGATATAATCTCTCTATTTTTCCGATGGTCTCTCTTCTAACACAATTTCTGCTCATCAATAGGTGTATAAATGTATATTAAAACACGGAAAACCTAAAAATTAATCTTTTAACTTCTAGGGGAAAGGTAGGTCATGGTTTTATACATTTATTACTGTTGTGCATGGGAGGACTTCATTTAGAATACCCAGACACCTAGTTCTCTTTTAATCCATGTGCTCAAAACACAGTGAGTCTGTGAAAGAGGAGGTGGGCTGAACAAAAAATGCACTAGATAAGTGCTAGACTAAAATGACAGTTCAGAGATGATTATTGACTGAATCAACATGAAATCTGGACCTTTCAAAGAGCTTTATAAACCAAGTCCAACACCATTATTGCATCTGCACAAATACATACATTCATGTCAGTACCAACTAGATGAACTCAATAGTGCACAGTGTAGACAAATATAGTTTGCCAAATGTAACCTAAATATAACTATTTGTTATAGTATTAAAAAACAGTCCCATCTTAATATAGAATCTCACTGCTACTTTTCCCTGGCAAATATTGGATGGAGTCAGAAATATTGCCTATGATTGTGCAGCATATGGATGCCACAGAATTTCAAAGTAGGACTCAAAAGTATATTTAATTATTTAACTGAAAAAGTATTGTTTAAGCATTGTTTCAATCCTGTTTATTTGGAAGATGATTCACTTAAACTGTCAGAATAAAAGAAAAAAATAAAAGACTAAGTAGGTTAAAAATAGTAATTCTTTCAAGAAAACCTTCAAGTTGAAGCCACCTTCTTCGAGTATTCAACCTACTGCAAAATCTTGTGCTACTTGAAAATTATTTTTAAAGAATTATTTTAAAGCTTAGTGATTAAAATTGAGAAGTATTTCCTAAGACAGGCATACAGTGTTATTTCAAGATTTAACACAAAGTGAACATTTTTACAGATAGATATGATTCAATCTGTATCACCAGGTTTCTATTCAAAGCAATCACTTTCCAAGTATTTGACTTTAAAAATTCTGGTAGCCTAAATACAACTGAAACACAACCCCAAAATACTCTGTTTGCTTATGTGCTTTGATCTTGTGCTAAAACAGTAAAGAAAACAAGTTGTTGGCTAAGAGCTCTCTCACTGTGCTTAGATTTACAAGCTCCTGCCAGGAACAGACTTACCAAATGCTACTTTGTGCTGTAAACATCTAAGATTCTGTTATCACAAAACTCTTGGAGAAAACTGCATTCCCCTCTCCCTGCTACTGACCTGATTAAGCTTCCTCACCCTGTAACATTACCTAGAGGGCCCAGTTCCTTCACACTAAATTCTTACATGAAGAAATTACCAGGCTAAGGTACTTTCTGAGGAATATATTATTTTATTTTTTTCTGAACAGTTTTATTAATGCCTAGCAGAAGTTTCTGCTCCACAGGAGTTTCGAAGAAGGACAATTTTGAGGAGTCATTTATTAATGTGTATGCACATATATCAGTCTTGTGCACAGTGTTTCACAAGGTTTATACTCAGAGCTTAGATCTAAACCCTGTGTTCAAACTACAGCTTCCTGCCCATACTTGCATTGTGATGAGTCTCTGAGGGCACTTTGAAACCATCCCAGGAAGCCAGACTCTGCCTCCTGTACTCGAGCACCAGCCAAAGGGGAAAGGAGAATGCTGGAGGTGTCCACTGTCACTCCTGGGGATGGGAGAGGGTGGGCAGGGCTGGGTTCCTCTCTGGGGTGATGACAGGATCTCGACATGAAGGAACAAGGGAACCCTTTTTACATAATTTGCACTTTCATTGGGACAAGTTGAATTCCATTGCTCATAAATATGATTATTACCCACGACCATTCAACCTATTTGCATCTTGTTTTGGATATTTACCTGCATGTAACTTGTAATTGTATATATTGTGTATTTAGCAATGAGAAAGGAAGAAATACCATGTGTACAGTCAGCATTAAAT
Organism: Cettia cetti; assembly: GCA_013401135.1. Classification (NCBI taxonomy): domain Eukaryota; kingdom Metazoa; phylum Chordata; class Aves; order Passeriformes; family Sylviidae; genus Cettia; species Cettia cetti. The sequence goes on along the minus strand of VZUI01052405.1, from coordinate 26,752 downwards.
ACCAAAGGGAAAGACACATTAGAAATTTTGAAAGGGTACTTTTCCATTTCTGTGTTCTAGTACTTGGATATATGTGTATTGGAATGAAATTAAACAGGTCTTCTTCAAATCAGCTGTGAAACAGCACATTTCATGGACCAATATGCTTGCAAATATAATTTCATCGGTGTATACTCACATTTGACAAGAATAATGTGTTCTGTAAATGATATGTTTTTGTTCTAAGTCATTGTATATATAATTTTTCTTATTTACTGCTACAAAGAAATAGTGCTCTTGAGGCTACTACATCTGTTTATTTAAACTGTGCACATCTACAGTATTATTTTTATTCCCAGAAGAAGAATGAAAATTCTCATAGACCAGGAAAACATGCTTCATTCATTTAGTAGGTTTTCCAATCTATAATGCAGCAGGAACATCAAAATCAGATGCTTGGTTTCTGCCTGAGAAAAATAGCTTGGCTACCTTAAGAGAATTATTACATCTTTCAAAAAGAAGTTTTTTATCAGTTTTTCCATGAATAGATACATTCTTTTCAGAAGAGTAGTCTAGAAATCCTTACAAGAGGCCAAAGGAAGCAGTTTGAAATGCATGCTTAGGAAGCCCCAACAAACCTTGATGCAAATTAAGAGCATATTTAACTGCTGTCTGAGCCCAGGGCCTTGCACAAGGTTTCATTATTGCAAGAAAAGGCCACTACTTGAAAGAAAACTTAAGCCTCAGAATGTCACTTTTCACAATTGTAATCTCTGTATTTTCAGTAAAGATATTTTTACCATTTCTGATTTTCTCTCTTACGAAAAAGTGAGATCTGAAAGTAAAAAAGGTGAGATTTGGCAACATAAATTCTGAATTTGTTCAGCAGTGAATATTTTAAGACACCAGTCTCCAAAGCCTGTGTGATAGCAGACACTCCTTCCATCACTGACTTTCTGTAGTTGTTATCCCTTTTGTAGAGAAAATCTGATTTGACATACGTTATAGGTCTGGCATTTTGCTTAGTGTTCTCTAACACTGATCCAAAAGCTCTGTATTTCCAGGCCAGATTTGGTATTTCCTTTAGACAGTTTCCATAATCTTAAGATCTATTTTCATGTGTCATTATTTCCTATGATTGCAATATTCAAAGTCGATTTCCAGCAGCAAAGTAACATCTCCTCCCAAAGTAAATGTGAGGAGATCTTCCTGCCATTGGTGTAGGACCACACTGGGACACAAATATGGTTTCATATAGGCTGAGTGGGTCAGCATCAGGAATGGATCCAGGGTGCTGAGGTCTGTGAAAGCCTTCAGCCAGCCCTGCCAAGTGAAAGTTATGTACATTCTGTATAGTCATTGCAAATGGGTTTTGAGTCTTCCTCCAAAAAAGAGGAAGTAATGGAATTAAAAGGCCATAAAGAATGTTTTCTTCATGCAGCAGGAGGCAGCCCATTCTCTCTGTTTGAGAAAGAAGAAAAAACGGAAAAAGAATTTATGCTAACTCATGCTAATTCTGCATTGTAAGGACACACAAGAGCATAGTTTTCGACATCTGTTTTTCATGTCTGCATTTGAGCTATAAGTTTGGGTTATTTTGGGTTAATCTTTTTAACTTTACATGAAGCTGAAGAAGAAATCTCATTGTTTGGCCATGTGTCTGTTCAGAGTGAGCTCTTTTGATCTTTCAGCATTGGGAAGGATCTGCACTTTCTGTGCAGTGGATGCAAAATGCACTTTGGCAGTGATTCCTGGTAGCAGTTCATGTGTGATAGCAGGAGTACATTGTTTGACTCTGTATTTCTGATGTCATGCTATGACATTTATGGGCCAACTAAAGATAATTAATCTAGTTCTAGAATTTTCTCCTCATTAGTTTTCAGTAGTTTGCTTTTCAGTGCAGTTGAGTACTGAATAGGATTATTCTTTTTAGTACTAAATATATTAAAAAATGATCTGGATGGTAGTATGAATAGTATCCTTACTATACTCAGTAAGGATGCCAAGCCACAGGCAGGAGGGTGGTTTGAATAGGATTATACCTGAAAAATAAAAGCAGATCTGAAAAAAACTCAGAACATTCAGAAAGAATGGCCAGAGTTTTGAAAACTGTTGTCAAAGCAAACATAAGAAAAGGGGATAAATGCAGTTTAGTCTGAGAGGAATTATGTTAAGTTTTCAAATATGTGCAGGTGTAATGAGACATGAATAGCTGGTGTTTCTGCTTTGTAGGATGATAGAGATTTATCACAGCTTCTTAGATTAATTATCTTTGGATAAGTAAAAAAAAAAAAAAAAAAAAAAAAAAAAAAAAAAAAAAAAAGCCCTATGATAAGAATCCCAGAGCTGAAAACTCAAACAGTATTCTGGAGTCAAGTTTGAAGTGCCCTCAATGTTGCTTTCTATGACTGATAGGTAAGTGCTCTGTATAAGCTAAATAATGGGCTGAAATTAAACAGAGAATTGTTCAGTTAAGCTTTTAAACAGAAAATAAAAAAGGCAGTCTCATGTTTTTGTCTGAAAGAATTAATGGAAATTAATTCATTTAATAGGCTAAGGGACAATGAATGCTTTTGTTGCCACAAAAATAAAGGTATACAATTTTCATGATTTAGATGAGAAAACAAAAAGTATGTTGCTTGTAAGACCAAAAGAAAATGGAAGGAAAAAAGTGATTTCCAAGGATGCTATATAAAGTTCATAGCCTCTTTCCGTCTCTATTTCTTAAATTCAGTTTTGTGACATGGAAGTTCACCACTAAGCAATGACTTTCAGGAAAATATTCCTAAGAACTTGAACCCTGTTACTTTTCATATTATTTGATCTTGTATAACTTACAACATACTCAGAACAGTAACTGCATTGAAAATCTCTTCAAACTGCTTGGACTACAAGAGACATGTCTTTTATTCTTCTTTCCTGTTTGCATATATAGTGGATTTTTTTGCATCTCTAAGTGACATGGCCCATATACTCGTGACAACAAAAATGAATCTGAATCATCCCTTCTCCTCTGAAATGTAGATTATGTGATGATCTCAGTTGCAGACCATATCCTAGCTTTTACCTATGTTAACAGATTTTTCTTTCAATATTCCTCTATGGTTTTAAGCTTAAAAGGATTCTATTGCCCCAAAATATTAATTTCCTAATATAAGCAGTGACACATCAAGGGAAAAGTGCTGAAGTGATATAGTTCCATATATTCCACTTAATAAGTCAAGCATATATTGAAAGAAACTGTGAAGGCTTGCACTCACTTCTTTGTCCCTAACTGGCTACCAGAGTTTATTTTTTCAGATGAAATAAGGCTCCAGAAGCCGCTTTGAGACCATACAGTGACAGGAAGTATCGAAATTGGAGGAATTTAGTACTTGACTCTTTTCAGCACTATACAGCTCTCACAACTGGGACAGAGAACACAAAATTGCTCTAAAAACCTGTCATAGAAAAATGCAACATCACCAGGCTGAAGCCTGAGGCCTGGGTACATTGTTGGGATGTACACAGGGAATCAGGCAGGAAGGGACAGTGTGATATCCCTCACCCAGCTCCTGCTCAAAAGAGGTGTCAGTGCTGATGGAATTTACACCAGACCTTGCTGTTCATGTCTAGAAAAGCCTCAAGGTTAGAGATTTTCCCACCTCTCTGTGCAATTCATTCTAACCTTTAATTGTGCTGCCAGTGAATCATTTGTTCTCCCCGTCTGATTAACGACCTTATCTCTGGCCCTGCCTCCTGACTCTCTCCTGAGCCCGGGGAGCTGCTCCCTGTGCAGCCACTTCCACGCTCCTCCGGGGGCTCACTCATCTTTATCAGTTGAATAACTCTACGATTTCTTGTCCTGAAGCCCCCAAAAAGGACACAGTGGTCCAGATGTGGTCTGATGAAGGCCAGGTAAAGGTGAGTGACGACCTCCTCAGGTTTGCCTTCATCCCTGCCATGACTCCTGTTTCCCTGCCAGTCATGCCCAGCGCTATTTGGGGAGGGATCAGTCCATCCCCTAAGCAGTACTTTACAGCCATTCTTACTGAATTTCGTGTTATTCTTCCAGGCAAAGGAAGCCTCTGTGAATGGCAGCCCCACTCACCAGCACACTGACACCATGCCCTAGCTGCTGTCATCCACAGACTTGGTGGGGCTGCCTCCAGTTTCCTTTAGTGCACAGTTTAATAAACAACAAAATTGAAAATCTAAAGGCTCTAGCTAGACTAGATGGATAAAAACAAGGTTAATTTTCCTTTTACACTAAAAAAATTAAATAAAAAAAAATACTGTAAAGTACCATCACTGGGAGAGTCCCAGGAGTCTATTTTAGTTTATTTATTTGTACATGCTTTGAATGCTACCTGTTTGTGCATCTTCTCATTAAAAAAAAATTAAATAATTAATCTTAAATTCCTTTCTTTTCAAAGGATGATAATTTAGTTTCCTGGTTCATTTACACTTAAGGCTTTATTATCAGAGGTGCTATTACAACTAATGAGACCATACAGTGCTATGCTCATGTTTCAACACAATCCCATTAGCACTTCAGTAAATTAAACTGCATTTTGAAGCAAAAATAACTGAAAAAAAGAAGTTCAAAGAAGTTTAAACATATAAAACATTGTAACACATAATCAGATAAAGTTACATATTATTGTTGCAATAGTAATTATTAAACAATTCTGCTATTATTAAAGCTCATCATGTTATAATCATGATGAGGCAGCATTGTCTAGTTTGAAATGATGTGTGTGCTATCATTCCAGGGGCTTGGATTAAACTAAATATTAATGTATATATTAATAACAAAGCAAATTAAGAAAAATTTAATGAAACCTAATACTATGAGAAAACTTCATTTTGAATATTCCTCTATATATTGTCACTGTCAGATACATAGAACCCGCTAGAAATTAAATTAGGAGAATGTAAAATGTGTCCACTTGAAAATGAAGTGTCCTCTCCTCTGACATAGCAGTGAATCCATCAGTGAATTGATACAGCAAGAGACCATTCAGAGGAGGCTTGAAGTGCTTTTTAATTATTGATGAGATGTTACACATTCCCCTTTATTTAGAATAGTGTCTCAGGAGTTGCAAAATCCTATTTTACTGAAACTTTTGATCTTTTTCCATTCAGCAAATATTGATTTAATCTTTCATACCTCTCCCAAAGACCAAGCCAAGAAACTAATGGATTGCACACTTTGATCTTTGTCAGATGATGTCAACAACAGTGAATATCAGGGTGAATCCAGAAACAGAGGTTAATCTGCTGCTTTTTTGCCTGGAAGTTTAGCAGTGGGCACCTGCATCATCATTAAAGCTAGAAGTCAAATGGAGATTAAATTGGTTGGGTTTTTAAGAAATACTACTTAACTTAGTTCCATATTGTTTCATAGGAATCCTGAGGAAAAGAACAGAATTAGATTTTTATGCCTCTGAGTAAATATTTTTGCATAATCATGAGCAAAACATTTCTTTATTTATGTGTTATTCATCAGGGTCAGGTTATAGGAATACAGAGAGGTGTGGTGAATATTACACATTGAGAATCAAAACTGAAATTTCACAGACCTCAGAGGAGATATGGGACATCAAAAATTCAGAAATTTTAACTTGTTTTAAAGCTGATTATTCTACTGGCCACCATGAAACAGATGAACTCACTCCACTGCACAGAGTTTGGCTTTGAAATACCCAGGAAGGGCAAGATGCACCCACCCCAGCCCTTGTGCATCACTGTGGTGTGAAAGTCCTGCAGGCACAGGGTACACTGCACTCTCTGAGTGTCATGTGCTGTAATGTCAGAGCACTCTTACCTTCAGTTAAACAAACTTTGTTCTCTGAACCTGCTCCACTCAGTCACACTCCCTAGGTGTTCATCCCAGGCTGAACAGCAGGAATGGGATATGTGGACAGGTTTTTTCCAGGGAGGCAAAATACTACTTAACAGCATTTAAAAGAGACAACAGATGGGGAGACAGTTTCTCAAAATAATCCTCCCTAATGGACATTGCAGTCACAATCCTGCAGAAAGAAGGAGGAGAAAAAAATCTCTGCAGCATCTGTGAAAGGAAACTCTGGGAAAACAAATAAATTAGGCTCTTTTAAACAGGCAAATGACTACCCAAAGTTATTTATGCACAACAACATTTGTTTAGTTTCTTCCTTCCATTTTGTTAATGGATGGCTGAACTGAATTTTCAGATGGGTTCTATCAGATCACGTTCCCAGCCTTGGTTCTTTTGCACTGCATCAAAGTAAGGTAGAAATTTGCTTAAGCAGGTGGGGAATTCTTGGCATCAGGATCCCAAAGGTAATGCCAGGTAAGGTGATGTCATGTTTTTTTGCCACTCTTCCTTGTCCTTCTCACCAACATAGAAAGCAAAATGCTGAAAGAAATTCTCCCTTTTCTTGCTTTCAATGCCATCCACATATGCAAATATATCTCGTCACTTCTGTTCTCCTTTTGGCAGTGAATAAACTATTAATATGTAAAACTTCAAAGAGCTCTAGTGCTTTTCTCAAACTTTTTTTTAGTGTAATTAAATCATATTTTCTTTATTCTATTTGTTGATCTGGGCAGTGACTCTTGGATTCCTTTGTAGGGTCTAGAGCCTAATTATACTCCTTGTTCTATGTTGTATCCATTACAACTGCTCTCTAACGTTTTTGTTCTGTTTTTTTAAATAGACAGTTTTGTCCTTTTTCATAGCTATCTTTCAAAAGTCTTGCTATTTTGGGAATTTGCATATTCATTGTTTGATTTGGTCTATTAAATTGTATGGAAATAAACATGGATTTTCCCTGTAGCAAAATGTCACAGAATGAGCTAAAATCAGTTTAACTAGGGGAATGAAACAGGGGAAAAAAAAAAAAAAAAAAAAAAAAAAAAGGAGTGGGCTGGAAATAGGAATAAGAACAGATGGCCTAAGTTAGCATTTTTAGATATTATATTACATAAAGTGGTAGGAGGGAAACTAAAAAGATAAATACCAACCTTTTTAATAGTAGAAGTGTTCTGTTGATACTCTCTCTGTATTGTATGGATATGAAAACTGAAAACTACGCTGCTAAATAATACAAATTTCAACATTAAGCTGGTTAATTAATTAAATTGGAATTGTAAGGATACCTACAACAATTATGAGTATTTCTGTGTTTTTTTTAAGGCTTTTGCATTTCTTTGAAAGGGAACATTTATTATTTCATATGATCAGATCTGCACAGCTGATTTGCAAATTAAATGCACAATAATATTCATCAGAGACACTCTGCCACAGTGTGTCTTCAAAGGAGTGTCTGCAGTTTCTGGCTTGAAGCTGTCTGCCACGCTTCATGTGTGACTTCTCCAATGCCTGACTCTTTATTTAGGAGCTCAGTTACTACCCAAACTTTTGTAATATTGCCAAGAAATTTCCAGGTGAATGCTGGCAGCTCTTCTTATTTTATTGTGTGAAAAGAAAACATACTGGCTGGGACAAGACAAAAAGCTTTTTTTGTATGTGTGTATGTGGAACCTGGAGACATCCTCAGAGGATTGTTAAATTGTCATTGGCATCATGTTAGAACACAACCATATATATAAGATTAAAGAATGTAGGTCATGTCTAAAAGTGTAAAGGAGAGTCCCAGAGATGCAATGTTTCCGAACATGATCTGGGAGAGTGATTAATAATCCCATCATTGCTGAGAAAGTGGCAATGCAAAACCCTGGGGTATTTTGAAGTACTCAGCATTCAGACAACAGGTCAGGATATGATCTTTGGAAGTATGCAATGTAGATTTCAATTTATTAAGGTATAAGAGGCCTTGAGCCTGTAACAGAAATGAATTGCTAAAGCTGGAGTTTTTAATGTTGGAGAAGTCAGCCATATCTGAGATTTGTCAAAACACCCTTCCCCACTGGTGCCCCAGACTCACCAGAGTGATTACCCAGGATGAGCTGGGGGCAGGACATAAAGTGCTGCTTCTGCTGATGCTCAGGAAGAGCAGGTACAGCCTGGTCAGCACGGTCCCAACAGGAACTGGGAGCAAAAGCAGGAGCAGAAGCATCAGGAATCTCCTGCTGACAGCACCTGGGCCCCATCCCAGCCACACAGAGCAGAATGGCTGCTGCCAAGGGTCACATCAAAAACATAGAGGCCTCTGCCTAAAATCAAAGCTCCTTCAAGGTCCTTGCATCCCTTTATGAGTCTGCTAAAATACACAGAAGGTATAGTAAGGAACAGAAGACCAAGAAAGGGTAAAAAGGGTAAAATTAAAGAAATAGTTCTGTGATAAGCATATATCTACCAATGGTTGAGCATTTTAGTGAATCCATTAAGGCCCAAACACAATGTAAGTTATACCTTTAGATGGTAAACTTGGTGTTGAAGTCAGATGTTTATCACTAATTTATTAGCTAAGAAACTTTTCCTACTTATTAATTTAAGATATTCTGTCTCCCTATTCCTGTCCAGAACAAATTTTAATACAAGTACATAATTTAATACACATTTCACTGAACCATTTAGTTTGGCCACAATGCATCTTTCCAGTTAGATAAGACCTGAGTAGCTGGTCAGAATTTAGACATAAATCTCTTTATGACTGTACCTATTTCATAACAAAAATCAGATAGTGTTTTTATATTCATGGCTTTGAACAAATTAATGCTCTCCTACATTATAAAAAGTAATTTTCCCTTACCTTTTGATGTCTTTGCCTTTCCAAGAATTTGTCATTTGCAATGATAGTCAGAATGTCATGGGAATCAAAGTTCTTTTGTGAACAGCTCTGCTGGGTCATGTTCATCTGTGCAATGAGAATGAATGCATAAATGATTTATTTATGTCATTTTACATTTTGTTTCTGAATTATGTTTCATACCATGCCCTTATTATATATCTTTATGAAAAATAAGTATTTTCAAACAGATAATGCATAATAAAATTACAAAATTTCTTAAGATAACATGATTTTAATGGGTGCTGTGAATGAGGCTCACCATTAACATTTCTTACTGCCTGAAGAAACTGTCTCTTCTTTTAGAAGTTTTGTTTATACTAAGAAAAAGAAATCAAAAGTAATTTCCTGTGTTCAGATCAAACATAGACAAAGGGGTTTATCTAGATTAAGTCCATGTATTTATTGGTTTATTTAGTAGATACATTAAGAACTAAAATTAAATACATTATAAAATAAAGCTTTACTGTAGCAGGCTAAAGCCAGAGCTTCACTTCAACTGAACCTTGTGTTTCTAAGCTTAGGCACAATAAGAGCAGGATATTTCAGATTTTCAAGCAGTTTTTAGCTGTCTCACAGTTTCTATAATCTTTCTTGTAGACCTTTCATTAGCCTACTTGCCTGCTTACTGAAAGTGTTCTGATGGTAAATTCAGTGCAAGAGCTACACTCTCACCGGTGATTTTCTAGCCTTATCTTGGATTATAATCCTGCAATAAATTCTGATTGTCTCCTTAAAGCTTTTTCTGAATTTCTGGACTCAAGACCAGGCAAAAATCTAAAAAGTAGCCATCCAGATAAAATGCAGCACACCATTAATTTTGGGGGGGGGGAGTTACATTGCATCAGAAGTATCATATGAAGAAATGAACCTTTCAAAGTACACCACTCACTACCTAAACTCAGCCAAGAGTTTTTTATTCTTTGCAGCTTTTTGGAAAGCTTCTCTTTCCATGCTCGCTTTGTTAGACAGTACAGTACTGTAGCATTTACATACCTCTTCTTTGTCAGTGATGTCTCAGAGTGATCAAATTTAATTAAATGCTGAATAAATCTATAAACAGATCTCACTATAATAAATTTTTGTAGGAGTTAAATGTGTTTTCACATCTGGCCTGATTTATTAACTGTGTGCCATATTTAATTTATTTTATTCTTGATATTATTTGATAACACTAAGAGGAGAAATATAATTAAAACAAATATATATTTTTTCAACTATTCTTTTTTCTACATGTGCTCTCCTCCTAGAAGGCCATAATAATGGTAATGACTTATTTCCAGGGAGGGCAATTTCATTTTGTTGCAAAATAATTCCTATTTAGGCCAGTGATAGAGGAGAAAAACTGGAGTCAAGAGACAATCAATATTTTTCTCATAGCAATTGAACAAAATAACACTATCTGTTAAATATAACTGGTTTTGATTTAAATGTTCCCATAAACTTTGTTCAGGCTCTGCTGAGCCTGCAATATATGTTAATCCTATCAGAGGGAGAAAAACACTTGAGGAAATACAATAAACAAGCCCTAAGGCAAGGTGAAGATCTACCATTATATTACTGATCCAGCAGTGGGTCTGAGAAGAAAAAGAGCTTTAACTGGTCAGTTATTATCTGCAGAGTCACCATCTGAATTGTGATAGTGTAGGTACATTTTTCTTTTTGAGAAGAGTGCCTCACTGCCATAGACCATTTGTAACCTGTTATTAAAATAATATTCAAAGTTCTTTAATAAACTCTCTTATAGTTTAGGAAGCATACACTTTATTATTTAATTTTAATTAAGTCAATTCACTTTGATTGGATAGGCATTGCAAGAAAACTGGTGAAATAAAACTAGGTAAAAAGCATGCTATGACGGTTTTCAGTACTGAGTATATTTGGTTCCTGTGGTTCAAGACTTCTAAGACTTTTTGCTGTGTGCAAATCCATCAAACAGGTGCTGGAGTCACGAATCTCTCTTAGGCCAAATCAGCTCCTTTCTTCTTTTCAGTCATGGGTTAAAATCTTTGTAAACTCAGTTACAACAAATACACACAGCTCTGTATCTATTAGAGCTATGATCAGGCCACATCAGCAAGCAAAGTGAGACTGATGTATTGAGTCTTTGGACATTGTTGGATATAAATAGGACAACACTGGTTACATTTTTCTTCTCCAGTTGTTTTTGAATTCCTACACGCGTTCTACTTTTATTTTCACTCTCTTAATTTTTATTTCCCTTGGTAATTATTCAGGTTTGTTAAAAATAGCTTCTTTTCCACTGTTTCAAATAGTAATTTTCGATAAAGAAAACAAGGGAGACATGAATTAGCTACAAAGATTTTTCATTTTGGACAGCTATAGTGGAATTTAGCAATAACACAATTTTTTCCCATGATTACTTACCATTCTCACATGAACTCCATTAGCAATTAAAATGCCAGTGACTGATTCTGTGCAGGAGGGTAAGAATGGAAAGTTTCAAAACATTTCAAAATGCAGTAATCAGAGTTTTAAAAAATTAGTAATGTGAATAAACTTGTAATGTGAATAAACGTGTAATAAATTAACCTTTTTGTGATTGGGAAGAGAGATTTGCTACAGAAATTTTCATGACAAGTCATATGCTTCAAGAAAAAATATTCCTTTGTCTTCACAACGAGCACATAAGGATTTTAGGCCTCAGAATACTTTATGAGCCAAATCTAAATCAATATTAACATGAAATATTCACAATGAATACAAGGGAACATGTGAGTTGATATAAAATATTCATCTGTTAAATAATTTACAGTACTTTTTTTCCATGTTCATCTATCCTACTACTTTCCTATCATGCTTATGGGTTTTTTAAACATAATGTCTTTTCAGCAATGAATTGAGAACTCTTTTGCATACAGGTTTTTTATTAAAACTGCATAAAAAAAAATGGTTTCAGATCAGCTATCTAACATAAAAGGAAATGTGAATTAGTGTAAACCTTCATATAACCCAAAGGTTTGCTGTCAGAGATCAGAATTGTTAAGTGATGTTAAGTTTACCTTCTGTTAATGTGAAGTTCTGCCAAGTTAAGATTCTGTTAAGGTTAGGTGCGGTTAAGTTAATTTCTGCTAAGGTTAAGTTTCCTTTTATTTATTTTTTTTTTAATTTATCCAATACTTGAAGCAATAGCAAGGCAACAATTCACAAATTGCCCAAGGCACAGGGAAGACCCTTCCTCTCTTCTCCTGTGAAAAAAGGGGGGGGGGGGGGGGGA
>VZUI01052405.1:0-14804 GCA_013401135.1 Cettia cetti | reverse complement strand
TGGATAAACAAACAAAGGAAAAAAGAAACCTCAAGGACCTCAACCTATGACACCTACAAAATCCTTCTGTCCAGCACATTGTGGAGTACAGAGAGAAAGAGGCTCACCAGTTCCCCTGTTATGTTACTGACTGTGAGATATTCTTTTAAACAAGTAAGAACTAAAGAAGAACAGATCTGTAGTGCTACCATCAGGCTCTTTGTTTCTAATCCCCATTCTAAACAAGATAAAACTAGAAAAATTAATGGAACTTTATCTACCTCCTATGAAAGTATCTGGTAAATACCAGTTTATTATATTAGTCAATAGAAACAAAGGTGCTGTACTTCTAGGCTTGATCCAAGCCCAAAAGATGAAGGAGGTAACATATAAGTAGGGAGATAATTTGGGTTACCTCTTCTGCCACCAATTTGTATGTCTCATTTCCCTCCTGTAAAGACAGCTAAAAATCACGTTTCTCTGTTTTTTCAGAGTATATTGTAAGATCTCAGAAGAAATATTCAGTTGATGATATACACGTGAACTACATGTGCCAGTTCTGTTCTCAGTCATGAGTCCCATTGTAATAGATTGAAATTAAATGGCAGGAATTTAAATCAGATTAGGCTTATAAATGCCACACAAATCTTTGTTAACCACTTGAGTTATTCTCCTGTGCACAGGATTACACTGGCTCTCCCTTAAGCTCAAAATCATGATGGATCCTGTTAATAACACTATGACATCATAACAGAAGTTACTGTATGCAGATTTGCCACTTATAATCAAATCACCATTTCCTCTATCAGTTTGGTTGCATTATTAAGTGACACTTAAAAGTAATTTTGATGATTAAAGGAGCTGTTCTTCACAACGAGCACATAATTTTCTTTTTTCCATGATGCTTTCAAATCAACTTATATCAACTCAAATCATAATATTCTGTACTTGGCACATCTATTCCAGGTGTAAGAAAATTGGTCTGGAGTTTTACTTCCTTCTTTACTTGCTAAGAAGATGTTTCCATCACTTGTAGCAAGTATTTCTCTGTGGTTTTATTTTGTAGTGAGGAAATATTTTTCTCCCAGAAGCAATTCTGATAATAACAGTGAATAATTATTTTTGCAGGTCAGACAGAAGAAAATGAAGGTGAATATGCTGAGAAAGTTGGTGGGTTTTTTTTTGGTTTTTTTTTTTTTTTTGAGTTATCAATCATCATTGTGATATTCAGGTGGGATCTAAATTTTAAAAAAAATTATTCTAAAAGCTTCATGTGAGCAAACATTAGCATTATTCTTTACTCTCAGGTCTCAGACTCAGATGTTTCTCACACTAAATTAAATACCACTCATTGTAAGAAAAGTCTATCTTGCTACCCTTCTTGTTCAACCTGATTGAAGATCTTAAAAAAACCACACCACCTCTAATAAATCTTTATATTATTAATTTTAATTAAACACAAAATACATGGTCTCTTAACCCTCTTAGTAACAGGCATGTGCGAGAAATAGCAACAACTAAGACTATGAAGGACATTTCAAGAGGAAATTTGTTTTCCTCTGATGCAAGAGTTGAATTTTACTTTCTGCAAATAAACAGCTGTAGCTGCTACAATGATAAATTCTCTTTATTAATTTGACAGGTAAGATTTAATCATAGAGGGAAGAAAACCAGACATAATTTATTAGCAGAGAACAGCTTCATATGTGTCCATTTTATGTTATTTGAGCACTATGTTCTATATTTTGTATGGGCTTATTTTGTTCTTTTCTGGAAAGGTTGGAATTTCTGGTTTTATAAAAAAGAAGTTATTTCAAATTCTCAATTCAAATTCCTACTAAGAAACCTCACACTGGGACACATGGGAGTAAAATTCTGGCCTTGTTTGCACTAGCAGGAGTTTGACTTTGATGACATTTGTTGCCCCTTTTCTAGATGCCTGACACACCAGTCACATCTTACAAGAACATTTACAAAGGCAGTTGTGATTATAACAGAATTAACTCCCAGTACCTGCAGTGGGTGGCCAGAGAGTTCCCAGCACATCAGCTCCTGCATCCTTCAGGGGGGATGGATGAGCTGCTGCCCTGTTGGTCTGTGCTCATGCTGGAGATTGTAAGCAAAGGGACCAGCAGTCTGTGAAAGGAGCAACCCTAGCCCAGAGGTACAGCCAGGAATTCCAGCTTTATCAAGTCAAAGGTTCACACACAGCAGTGCAGTCAGCCTGAGCAAGAAGTGAAAGAAATGTATATCATGCTGTAAATACATAAAATTTGATGAATTTTAAGAGAACAAGTGATGTATTCAATTTATCGTGAGATTTTGCTTTCACATCACATAATCCTGAATTATGCATTAGTGTGAATATCTTTACTCCTGTTTATACATTTCGATTACAAGATGTTTATATTTCTGTTGCTTACTCTGCCTTTGTTGTTTTTTGCCTTAAAGTCTATTTAATTTTATTTTTAGTAATGTAATTCAACACAAGCTTTTGGAAAGCTCCAAAAATTATGGAAGGAGTTTCTTAAATGACAAGTGCTGTCATATTCATCAAGGAAAATTTCTATCAATTCCAAGTGCTTTATTATGTCTATGTCTTCAGAGCTGACTAGTCAATATCTAACTTCATCAGTTCTTTTAAAAATTAGAGAAACATATACATATTAAAAGGTCTGTTCTGTTGGCTGAAAACAGTATTATTGTTCAAATGTCTGCAGCAGTCTGTTACTTGATTGTTCTTTTTGTAGCTCAATTTCAATTTTAGATTATGTTTAAAATTATCTGCTGTATTCTTGGTATCAACTGCCAAGCACATGATATTCTGGAAAGCTGAAACTGCTAAACCTCTTATGCATTTTTTTTTCTAAATGTTATACCTAATTTTAGAACTGTTAACATTGTCATCTTGCAATTATATAGGGGCATATACAGCCTGACCTGCAACTAATGTATCAGCAAAGGGTTTTCCCTCCTACAGGCTTCTATTTCAAATGCTTCATGAAATCAGAAGGTATGTAAAAGTTATTCTGAGCCACTAGCCCACCTACAGCATGTCACTGTGGATTGCTGAAAAGTACTATTTAAAAAATGAATTTAAGATGATGAGGAAGATAGGAGCTGTTACATTTGTTGTGACGGAATTTGTAAGATGTTCAGTTTTATGTGTCAGTTTAAAGCAAAAGAAATCAAGAATGTCATATTTCAATCCACAGCTTCCCCAAAGTAGTTTCATGAGTTACTACATTGTCAGCTGCCAGATGGTCAGTGACTTATCTGAGAGCTCAGATAATTTCTTGACAATGACATTCATTCATTTCTATCAAATTTTTATTTAGGAACAACTTGTGGTTTTTCTGTCTTACTGTTTTCCTTCCTACAGAGTGAGTGAGGAAATAAAGAAATTTGAGATGTTCCTCTTGCTTTGCTCTGTGCTCAGGCAGGAACTCATGGGGGTACTTTGAGCTTCTATTGGATGGCAGTGCAGGATTCCTTAAATGCACAATGGCTTTCCAGGTTGGAGTCATTAGGAGATGTCCAGCTGAGAGTATGGAAAAGAATTGACCTGGGCCAGCTGGTACAGAATTCAACAATGCATCATTCAGTATGTATTGAGAAGATCCCACATTTGCAGTTCAATATGGAAGACATTCTTATTTGCAAGGACAGTTACAGTGCCCAGGTGACCATGTGAAGGATGGAGGGGACAAAGAGGCTGTATCTGACAGCTGACCTTATTTTTGCCTTCTTTCTCCTTTTTTCATAATTTCACAGCTCTTGCTGTTGAAAATTTTTAATTCCTGGTATGGGAGCAGCACTATTCTACAGCACTATTCTACACACTGGTGCAGGAAAAGGTGGCAGTTTGCAAATTTTACATAGATGAGAATTGAAATCCTGGACTATGGCTAAGCTTTGAAGACTGGTATGCAGCTGTGACAGAACTGGCAAAACTCCTTAATTTTAATTACTTCTGTGTTTTCTCATGAGTTCTTTTTTAAAAATCCCATTCTACAGTAATAAACATGAGTGAACTGTTCTACCTGAATATCCTTTAAGTGGAGGGTTTGAAACAGAAATAGGAATTATTTTCACAGTGCTCTGAGGCAAGTCCAGCCTGAAGAAAGTGCAATTCCATCATATCCTCCATAGTTTTTCTCTCTCTCTGCAATGTCCTTGTTGCCTGAATAACTTGCCCAGCTGTACTGCACTCACATGATCTTCTTGCTGGAACTTGGGAGGTGATGTACAAGGAAGACAAATGTAGCATTTGGTAATGGTCTTTAAATTGCAGACAGTTTCTATTAACTGCCTGTTTTATGATAGCACTGGGTAAATAATTCTTTTTCTAATTGAGAGGAGGAAGAGGGGAAAAAATGAAAATACTAAAATGGTATTATCAGGATTAAAAAAAAAAAGGCAGCTAACAAAATAAAAAGTAAGGCAGAATAGTCAAGGGATAAGAGATAAGCCACATTAATGAAGAAGGTGAACCTGATTGATTTAGAGCCATTATTTAGAGCTGGGGAGGAAGGGAAATTACACCCTATTTTTATATCATTGCATAATAACCTCAATTAACAAAGTGATGCACTGGAATTTACTTAGGAAATCTAAGAATTTGAGGCACTTAAAGCTTTTAAAGCCTAGTAAAAGCATTTCAGAGCATGATTTCTTCCTGTTAAGGCAGAACCTGTCTTTTGTTATTCACTACTTTGGATTTGATATTACAATTTGACTCTAGGTTCCAAGTACTAATGTAACATGGAAAAAAATAAAGAACTGAGAAAGAAACTACCTGCAACATTCACTGGGGCTCCAGAACTCTAATAAGTTATGTATCTGGATGAGATGTACTGTCTGTCACAGGAAAAATGGGATTTTTTAAGTGTAAATCCATATTAATGGAGATACCATCATCTGGTAGTCCATTAATCTGTTGAAATCAATAGGAGCTAGACAACAGACTGGGGTTTGGTGCCTATGTGTTGCCTTCAGTCACCAGCAAGTCAATAGCAGAGAATGTAGCTGAGATCAGGCTCCTCAAGGAATAAACTGATATCCAGACTGCCAGCCCCTTCCTCTGAATTCTAAACAGCGACACTGGGAAAGCAGCAGGAAAGAAAGATGATGTACACAGTGTTAGTGAGAACAGACAAAACCTCGAAATATTCAAGTGTGGTGCTTTGTTTGTTTTAGACACTCTTACTTGCTTCAGTGGGGTTGTCACTCCCTGGGACTCTCGTTTGGCTTGCACCTGTAAGGATAAGAAACCTGCTTATGCTCTGGAAAATTAAATCCTTACTTAGCACGATCAAGAACTGAATGAAAAGCGTAATGGCTGAATTTGATGAGCTCCACAGAATGTTTCATATCTTGGTAGAAAAATACAAGTAATCAGAAGAAGAATCCTGCAACCTTGACTTTAATAGAAAAAGATAAGAGGGAAAAATGCGCTGTCTCTAAAATTATTTTTTTTAAGGGCAGGGGGCATAAATGGAAATTGTAGGGTGTTCCATAGCAAATTCACATCCTGTGTGACAGTATTGTGCCCAAGGTTAACAGGGACATGCCATTCCTTAGATATGTGATTCATGAGAAACATTGATAATGCTGATCAGTCTATCACATAACAGGGAAAAACATTAAAATAAAGTTATTCAAATTAATAAAGAAAAATAAGTTAAAAAAATCAGCTGAGAATGATATATTAATGTACCATTCTGTTTAATTTGTATTCTAGTACTGGTCTTAGAAAAGCACTCTGCCAGTTTGGGGTATTTAGTGTAATATTTAATTTTAAGCTGTGATTGAATTTTGGAAAATCTAACAAGCATTTAGCTTCATTTATTAATATATAAAGATGCAGTATTCATCATCAGTGATTTTGATTAATGTTCCCCTTCAGCAACAATATACAACAGTAAGGTGACCTTGATGAGAGAATATTCTACGCTATTAAATAATAGACACCCAAAAGATTATTTTGATTTCTGTGTCTGCCTGATTCATTCATTCCTTTGGCAAAAGTTGTTCTTGGTAGAATAAAGCCATGCATGCAATGAGACAATTCTTTAAATTTTAATTAATTTTTCTTTAACTTTTAAATTGAAGTTTAGCTTCCTTTGGGGGCCATCATCAATCAACATTAAAGGTCACTCGATGATGAATTGTTTTTTTTACAGTGACTGGCTTATGCTTTGGAATTTTTCTTGTGTTTTCCAGATAATTCTCATAATACATAAACATAAAGTTAAAATTATTAATTAATATTACATATTTATAAGACATGTTGCATAAGTGCTCCTCTAGGATACTTTGGATATAATTATTCACTGAACTTAATGAAAAGACTTGGGGGAAAAATATTTTTACCTTCTATTTAACATGGAAATGATCCAAAGGTAGGGAAAAGTTCAACACGACTCGGAAATAAGAAAAAAACTGTAGAAATCACTCTCTTGTAGAAATCACTCTCCTTTTATATCTTTAATCTCAACCAGACAAAACCAAAACTTATCAGAAGCAGGACATCATTGCTGCACTCTGCTGTCCATAACTGCCCCCCAAGTGACCTCCAGCCACCCAGCCTGCAGCTGAGCCTTCCCACAGGCCCTTCTGGTGAACATAAACCTTCACAACTTTAACAATTATAACCTCATACCCCACGAGCTGTTGGTTGGAAAAACCTCATGCAGATAGTGGAAACCAATCACTTCTGTGTTTTATGAGAGTTTTGACTGTAGCTCTTAAAAATAAGTCTAATGATTTCTTTTTCTCTCTTCTGGGTTTTTTTGGGTTTTTGTGGGGTTTTTTTAAGTGTAGATAATAGGCAGAAAGTAGAGATACCTGCCATTTTAAAAGGAAAACTCTATGACCAATGTGAAATTATGGAAAATTATTCAATTTAAGCTATTGTTAAGGGGAAGGAAACCCACTGACTAAACCAGTAGAAGTCATGAGTGCATTCTTACATTTTAAAGATTAAATTACTTCATTACTGGTTTTTAGAGGCAATTCTGTCCTTACTGTCATGGTTTATGGGAGCTTTTTAATACTTAAACTCAATCTGATATGAAAGCCAAACCAGCTTTGTTTCCTCTGCTGAAGATATGTGAAAAAATTTTCAAAAAATACTCTGAAATATCTCTTCTTTCTATTACTGTTTCTCTTTTCTCTCTTGTTTGTAATCTACTGTGACTTCTTTTGCTCCTCCAACTTCATATGGAGGCACTCAGAGTATATCCAAATGCCTAGTGTCCCTGCCCTTGCGAGAGATGGAGGCTGTTCATGTCAGGATGCTCTTTTTTGATGAGAGAACATTCTACGCTATTAAATAATAGACACCCAAAAGATTATTTTGATTTCTGTGTCTGCCTGATTCATTCATTCCTTTGGCAAAAGTTGTTCTTGGTAGAATAAAGCCATGCATGCTCAGGAATGAATGTCCAGTTGGATAATAATGGATGGCAACTTCCTCTGAAATTATTTAAGATTCTTTTCTATTGTGATTAAAAAAGCTTAAGAGCAAAATAGCTAAGCTTTAGCATCAAGATAGTAAATCAAAGAATGCTTAGAGATTAAAATCATGTTGGACAATTTTTTAGCTCGTGGTTGAAAACAGAATAGCCAAACATTTTTTGCTAAAGAGAAGGGAAACAGAAAACTATCACAGAAATGAATGCAAATTAGACTTACGATATTACTTCAAGGATTAAGCAGCACAATTTAACACAAAGTAAGCAAAATTTTACTTCTGAGTTTTACAGGTGATTGATTTTCCATGGTTGGTTTGAAATATCTTTTGTTCTGGCTACAAGAATAGTGATTTCTAGTTTTATCAAACTTTGCAGATTTTGTGAAATGCATTATGTTTTAAATCCTTTTTCTTCTGCTTAAAAAAAATTACAGAAAAAAAAGGTCTGCTGTAGGAATCCCTTGAACTCTAATGTCTGCAAACAGTCTAGCACTGGTGCTGTGTCTGTTATGCTGACTACCCTGAAGCCACCCAAATTTATGAATGTTGAAGTCACTCTGTAATTTTGCTGTCACTCTTAATGTAAACACCATGGGCGAGATTTTCTTTTAAACCAACACCCTTCCTGCTCCTGTTCCTATAATTGCACTCACTTTCAAGTATATCTTATTTGAGTGTAGGTATCTCACCAAGACATCCTTAGAGTCCAGCCTTTTCACTGCAACAAGCTCTGAAGTTGGATGCTTGAAGGACATGTATGAGATTTTTCTCTATTATAATTTTAATAATTAGAAAAATAAAATAATTTTCTGTACAGCACAAGCATACTTTTAAAGATAATCTGAGAAAAAAACCCAAACTTATAAAATTTATCTTCTGATAAGTAGGTAATTTTTGAATTTTGTAAATTATGTAGATTTGGAAACCATAGTTATTGAAAACTCTTCCTATATAATGCTAATCATGGCTGTCTTCAAAATCTGTAGAAATGCACCTGCTTTCCTTTTTGCCTGCTTTCTGCCCATGGTTTTGCTGTAACTCTTAATTCCTTTCTCTGGATCCATACGGTCCTTTCTGGACTCTGCAGTAAGATTTGTGTCTCCAAGCTGCATAGTTTCTAAAGCTTTGTGTTGCTACCAGTCAAGTTTAGGATGAGGGAGATTCAAAATAATACAGGTAGAGTCAGCAAATTCCTGCTGATCCATCACTGGTGTCTAAGGACAGTAGAGGCCATAGCAGATGCAACTTAGCTGCATCTGATCTGATCCCATTCATCCCCCTAAGGTTTATAAAGGATTATGTTTCACCACTAGAACACTCGACACTCCTTTTGCAAAACTATCTGCATCTGAAATAGTCTATGTTCATGTTCAAGAGTGAGATCAGCATTTTGCAACCTAATTCAAGAAGGCTTGCTCTGAGATTGTAACAAATGGGATTGCTGGGAGATTTTAAGTTTTTGTGTGGTTTTAAATACTTCTTCTTTATTTGTCTTTTCATATTTTACAATGGAATTCAAATGTTCATAAGAATTTCTTGAAGCTTTTATTTTTAGCTTAACTTGGCAATTGAATTTACCAACATTGTTTTTAAAGAAAAAAAAAAAAAAGAGCTCTTAGGGTGTCAAAATATTTTTCAAGGGATTAAGTGTTCTAACAGACTTTAATGAATACCAGTTCTTCAGTTCTCTAATTTGACTAATGAAACCTTTTTACCAAATGCTGAGGTTGTCATATGAGATTTTTTTAAGGAATTTGAAATCACTAAATATATGTTAATACCCTCTGTGAATATCCCTTTGGGTGAACAGATTTGGAGTTTTTTTCTTGAAAGCCTAACCTGCCACTGCCATTCCCATTTCATTTGCAATGTATGTCCCTTGGGCAATGTCCCTTCACTTCTACTTGAAGACAAACTTAATAGAATAATCAGACATTTACTTCTTATAAATATTTAGGATTAGTGAACTATTTCAAAATAATTAGTTTCAAGGTTTCTCTGTATTTCTCAAGTACATATCTGCTTACCTTATATAGGTGTTAAGTGGCTTGTACACACATCTACAAGAATAAATGTTGATACTGTGAATGTTCACACAGGGATTGATGATGCATTTTACATCATTGTTCACTGTAAAAGAACAGCATAAAGTGTTTAATGTCACAAAAGAAGGTCAAGTGAAAGCCTTTAATTCGATTGTTGCAGAAATTGGATGAGCTGGCTTGGAATTAGTGTCATTCAGTAATAATTAAAGAGTGTGGAAAAATTAACTCACTTGGTAGGAAGGAAGTTGTCTTATAGTCAGGATAAGAAAGCATTCCTGTAGTTTTGTAAAGAAATGTTAGGGAAAATTTTCTATTTGTTTCTGTTTTTCCGTGTACTAAAAATGTATTATGATATTTGTCATTGTCCTCTTCTCTTGGCCTTTGATCTGCTGCCACTCATTTCCTCAACATCTTTTTCACATTTCCCAGAACTTTTGCTGTTTCATCTTCTAGTTTCATGCCAGATTTATGGAGGTTCTTATTTACAAGCACAGATGTTTCAACCCACCTCTAGAATGACAGTGTGACATGATTCCACCTGCTCGATGGAAAATCATGACATGTTTTTCTGACTTGTCCTCACACACAACTCTATCTCCCTTTAGACAAAAACATACATGTTTTCCTTTTGCTGTCTCCTTTCTCAAAGACAGCAGCTCTTTGATTTGTCTCTGGTGCATCACTGTTTTGCTCAGGCTTTTATCAAGGCATTTGCATCTAGGTTGTTATGATTATCATGAACCAAGATCTATAAGATAGGCTTACTTATCTATGCCATCAGTAAGCCTTTTCTCCAGTCTCTTTTTCTGGCCTCTAGCTGCTGTAATTTACATTACCATTGGCATAAAACACTTAATGGAGTTATCCAGAATACCACTGTGAAAAGTAATTTGCCTCACATATGTTTTTTTTATTATTATTATTGATGTGCCTTTCCTTCCCTCTTTGATCAAACACAAGTTAATTTTCTCTATTTTCACTTTACAGTCAACTTTTCCACAAGCAGTCAGTCAGAACCAAGAGGTCATCACATCCTGCTCTTGTGATGTCAGCCTCTAATCTACATGTTCAAGTGAGGAAATACTCTATGGATTGTTGAGTGTGATCATATTTGCACAAATACTTCAGGCAGACCTTTCTGGGGATCTCATGCCTCTGTCTAAGCCCATATTTTGTTTGCATGATTTTTCAAATTCTTTCATAGAATGGTGGTGATAGGCTTATCTGTCATATATCCATTTTTCAATTTTACCAGATCAACTCTGAGGTATAAAAACTCTTGTGGAATAAACTGTCATGGCCAAATATTCTGAATCTGCTTCAGAAAATGGTCAACAGGAACACTAGTATGATTTTCTAAAACACTATGACTACTGATGAACTTGAGGGTAATATTATCCATTGATAGTTTGTCTTCCAGCATTTCACACACAGACCTCCTGAAATATGATGTGTAGTTATGTAAACCTTTTTTTAATTAAGTTTCAGAAGATTGTCTGTAACCATCTCCACCTTTGCTCTTTGAGACAGGAATTGCCCTAATATCTCCAGTTAGTTGCTAAATTGTTTTACATTAAGCCTCTGTGGAGGTTCTCAGGATATCATATTTTATCATTTTCTTTCAAAAGCTTTTAATTGTTGAAAGGCAGCAGTGGATCACTGTCCTCTTCATTCTGGAGGGGTTTTGGTAAATCAAAGCACTGCTATGCAAATGCCCCTATGACTGGAGCTTTTATTCCACAGTACTTGGACAATGGCACTACATAAACTATTTACCAACAGAGAGCCCTGATGGCAGAAATGACTGGGCTGTTCTTTAAGATTGACTCACAGGATACAATCCCTCATTATGTTTCTCTTTGTGAAGTGTTTATTTAATTAATAAAAACAGTGTTTCTGAAAAATATCAACCATAAAACTACCCTGGGTTTTCAGAAGAAGAGTATTGAATCAAGGAGAAAAATAGCACCTAGGTAATTCCTTTTCTTCATAACTTGTCATATAAGAAATTATGTTCAGATTATTGAATTATATTAATATATATGTCTAGCCAATATATTTGAGTTTTTAAAATAAATGGGACATTGGAAAGTTTAAATTAACATTTTTGTTATTTACTTATATTAGGTAACAAAAATTTTTGACACAATTTCATTAAAAATTTGCTTTGCAACAACAGGAGTAAATTAATTCACTAGGAAGGCTAGAGTTTAAATCATTGTTTGTTCTTGTTAGCCTAATAGCTGTTGCCCTTTGGAAAGGATTTAGTTTTATTGTTTTTCAAATTTTGGGATGTGTTCTACAGGGTTGTTTATAGGTATTTGAGATAAACTAAGAAAACTCTTGCCTTTGAAATAAGACCTTCAGTATTGCAGACTTTGTTTTTACAAATTCTTTGAGGTAAATGTAACTTTCTCTTTAGTCTGTAGAAGATGAAATGTGTTTAAAATGTTTTTTTAAAATTGTGCAAATATAGTAAAAAATAAATCCTGCAATTTACTTACTATATACCCATAAGTCTATCCAAAAAAAGAACAATATAATCAGAGATTGGGAGAAGCTGTTGACACAAATTTTGCCCTCCATCACATTCCTTTTTGAATTAAAGCATTGAAGTTTGTGAGATCTGTGGAGGTTTTGTATAATACAGCAGATGGCAGGAGCTGAAGAGGGTGAAAACTGCTGAAAGACACTTGCTTTAATTTTTCCTTTCCTAGCTTAGCCTGTAGATCTTTCCCAAAAACTGTGTAAGACATCATTTTGAGTTGGTGTGGAAGGGCTACTGGCAAGAATAAAGGACAGTAGACCTTTCTGCATTGCACATAGAGAAAGATTTTTTGTATCCCAAGGTGGTATGGTACAATGTCTAAGCCAATAATTTCTGAGAACAAAATGTCTAAAGCATGTAGCTTTAGGTATTTGTCCATTCATAAGCTGGCTGTTCTTTCTTTATCAGATTATAGTTTTGCAATGAGAGAGAAGTAAGAATAATACTAGAAATGTTTTCTGTGGAATTATAACATTAAAAGGTTGTGCAAATGAATGATATTACCAATGGGAACCCCTCATATTAAGGCTACTGAACTGCTAAATCAAATTTAACTCTCAGTTTTCCCTGCTTATGCAGAATTCTGCTAATTTAGCTGAGGTCCATGTTTCAGTATTTATGATGTGGAAAGAGAATCCTTATCCTGAGACTGAAATTAAACTGTCTATTGCCTTGAAATTTTTATACGGACTTGGATACAGTATCAGGGTTGAACAAAAAAACAAAAAAAAAAAACAATTGAACAAAAAAACAAAAAAAAAAAAACAACAAAAAAAAAAAAACCACACACACACACACAAAAAAAAAAAAAAAAAAACACCAAAAAAAACACACACACACACACAAAAAAAAAAAAAAGGAAGGGAAAAAGAAAAAGCTTGGGTAGTTAGACTAATGCTTTCCAGTACTAACAAATGTTTATTTCACACTATTCTTCCTTACTCTTGATCCTTATTTTGGCAGACTTAGAAAAGTAGTCTGTAGGCTTCCTCATATGAGATACTTTGAAAAAACAAGCACTGGTTGAAACATCTCCTTATTTATATTTTTATCAGACTGACAGGTTTATGACATGCTGTATCCTACCTTTCTCCAAAAAGTACAATAAATGTTATTTTACTGAAAAAGCTAATGGTTCATTTCTGTCAAGTGGAGTTACATAAGAAGAACCAACATGTCACTGAATGCAAGCACAACCAAAGATGACATTTTTATGAAAATTGCTGATAAAATATTAAATCAAATTTAAGTTCCCTTGCATCTAAAGATTTTCTAGACTGGACTCAGGAAGAGGTTTACACTTCTCTGATAATATATTTAAAAGCATCTAAGCATGTGATCTGACATTTACATATCTCCTCTCTCCCATCCTTTCTCTGATTTACACACAGCTCTGCATCTAAAACAACTTGCAGTAGGTGCTCAGCAGCTTGTTATGAATATGGTGATTGGCTCGTGAAACGAGGAGGAGTTATTAAGTACGGTGGGGAGAAGTTGTTAAGGTTTACAGTTCTTTTGACGTGTACTTTTTTTGTTCCTGTGTGGGTTTGAGCCCTTTTCTGTTCTCCCTTCAATTCTGCCTTTAGTGGTCCGTGCCTGGCAGCTCTGGCTGACAGGGCTGTCAAAGGTGTGGGGCAGTGTGACAGAGCAGCCACGAGGGAGACGCAGTGATCACCATGGACTCAACGCGGGAAAAGACGAAGTTTAATTTTTCTTACAGCTTATATAGATTTCTAGAAAAGAGACCACATTGGAAGACTGAGGTTCAACCTCTTCAATTCCACTGAGAAAGTGACCACCAACTGTCCTTTCACAGAAAGGAATGTAAACAAGATAAAGAATTCTGTAAACATTGCTTTGTTTACATGACATTTCTGACTCCAAGAACTGGAAGGCTGGAAGGCAAGACAACAGGGCAGGGAGTTCATCTGTCCCCTGTGGGAGGCGGCAGGGAGTGGCCTCACTCCTTGCTGGACGCCTGGCAGGGTAACACGGCACCACCAATCAGGGTACGGGAAGGGCTCCACCAATGAGAGGCAGGGAAGGACTGATTGACAGGCCTTGGGAGGAGCCAAGTGTGCCCAAAAGGGAGAGGCTGCACAGGCGCCTGGGGAAGGGCGAAGGGAAACAGAGATGGGACCGAGCTGGACAGTAAAGCAGGTATTTATTCAAAGGCCTCTAGGATACACCTTGGACAGGACAGGACAGGGCCTGGCCAGGGCTATGCCCAAGGTGGCCTAAGAATGGTCACAAAATGTCTGACGGTTCACGAGGTCTTACATTTTTATAAGTTTTGGTTCATTTGCATATTGGGGTTTAATTGTCCAATTACAGCTCCAGGTTGTGAGGTCCCATCCTTCTTGTTTCTCTCTTCAGTTCACCATTGTTTGTGCTTTTGGGCCTGAAAGTTTTCCTTTGTCTTCAGCAGGAAAATTATTTGGTTTGTCTCCCTGCTCTGTGAAGAGAGCTTACCAGCACTTAATATGAGGCTCAGAACTGCACCCCTAGATATCACAGAGCAAAACATGAAAGCTAAAACTTAAGGCATCAATGGACTGTGGGAGGAGCCAAGTATCCATATGGGCAAAGCCAGGGACTGTGGCATGTGCCAGGTGCCAGAAGGACATATAAGGACTGGTCATGAATATTAATGAGGCTGGTGCACTCTCAGTGTATAAAAGGCAGAGACACCATTTTGTGAGCTGAGCCTCTGGTGAGCAGAAAGAGTCTCACTAAGCTCCCAGTGCTGTTCCCC
>VZUI01052403.1:4742-22150 GCA_013401135.1 Cettia cetti | reverse complement strand
CCCGTCCGGCCCCGCCGTGGGGTCCCCGCCCGGCCCGGCCCGGCCCGGCCTGCGGCGCTGAGTCGGGCGGCGGCAGCCGTGACGTGCCAGCCCCGCGGTCTAATTTTAGCGCGGCGATTGGATTTCATTCATGAAACCGCGGCCGCGCGTAAAGGGGCGGAGGATGGAGCCGCCCCCGCACGCCCGCCCGGCGGAGCGACCCACGGCCCGCCGCGGCATCGCCCGGACGCCTCCCGCCCCTGCCCCACGGCCCGCCGCCGAGCCTTTCTGCCATGGCCTCGCACGGTAAAACCTTGGACAAGAAACGACTTGAAAACAAAGCAAACACCTCCCACACGCAGTCTTTATACGTATACACTGTAAATACTGCTAATACATACACGGTGCAAAGGTCCTGAAAGCCTCCCCGGATGATGCCCTAAATTAGGCATGCGATTTCTTACTGCAGGCGCTGCTGGTATCTCTTGAAATCACTTCTCTCTGTTCTCACTAGTGTTTGAAGTCTTCATGCAAAACACACACATCACAATTAAACCACAACCTCCCTTTCTCTTACAGTGACAATCTAAATTTGGTGTATTCAAACCAGTGAAAGCAGCTCAAGGCCCTGCGTGTTACAATCCAGACCTGGCTCCCTGCTAAAACAGCAATCTCAGGCTCTTCGTTTACCACTCGACATCAACAAAACTGTCACTAACCAGTAAGGGGCATGGGAACCATCACTGCAGCTAAGGACAGTTTTTGACAAACCTGTGACTATTTAAATAGTAGTCACTATTCAAAAAATATTCTCTTACTGCAACCTGGAGTCACGCATCCTATAGTCTCGTACCATTAAGACAGCATTTTTTTGGAAAATATTATGAAGTTGCTTAAACCCCAGTTAAAAGACTAGTTATCTGTACCAATAACAGGTTAACAGTATCCAAATGCATTTGGTTATAGTCAATTACTTACATTTTTCAAATGTAAGCCCAGAAGCCAAACTTACATTAACCAGGTCAGACTGCAGCAATTTTCAGTTGAGTACATCTATGTCAGGACAAATTACAGTTTGCAACTTCATATCAAAGGAGGCTATTAGGGCAGAAGAACAACGTGGATCATGGCAAATATTAAGTGTTCCTCTCCTAGCTTTGCACAGTTTGGATGGACAAGACAAATGCATCAAAAACTAAATTCTCACTCAGACATCTACTTAAAAGCAAAGAACTATCAAGTAGACAATGTAGGCAACAAAAAGTAAAAAAGAGATTTAAAATGTATCATTACCTTCTGTTTTTAAAGTTTCAAGTTCTGTGGGAATTTTTCTTCTCCACAAATGAGAGCTAAACTTTTCATTCTGTGCAAGTACAACAACCCCATGTATTCACTTGTTTCTCAGACACAGTTTTTAGGAAAACAAAGAAACTCATGTTCATCCCACTAAATTCAGGAGGCTGAGCAAAACAGTGTTATACAAAAGGTATTCCTTTTACTAAACTGTTTCAGTTTGGCAATTTTTAATTCCTTATTGGTACCTTTTTTCTACAGTCTAACTGATCACTTTCTGAAGACAAATCAGAGCTAGAACTCATGTCTCTATTAAAAATATTGAGACTGCCACTGCTGCAAACAGTGAGCATTAAAGTGAGAACAGGTAAGTTAACATTAGGTGAGAGAAAACTGAAAGAAAGCAACCAGACTTGCCATGATACTGACTGAAGAAGTGTTGGACTGCAATTCAAAAAAAATCGCAAACCAAGCCAATTAAAAAATCCACAAACCTTTAGATCTAATTCCCTGTTCTTTACAGAGCTTTTCTACAGAAAAAAAAAAAAAAAAAAAAAAAAGGACAGGAAGAATGAGTTATTTTTAGAGCACAATAGTAAATTTGGCAGAATACAGCAATGACAAAGATTAGTCAGGTGGCTAAAATTGGAAAAAGAGAAAGAGGGCATTGCTTTTGATGGGGATAAAGAAAAGGTCTCAAGTTTCTCTTCTTTTTCTTGTTTCATCAAAGGTGATAAAGGCTTTTGCTGCTGTGGAAATAGGTACATGCTACTACATACATTTCCATTTTAATGACCATATACAGCAATTTTTACCATTCACTGCTTTCCCACCACAAATGTAAAACTTCTTATGCAATTCCGATTGCAGCTTTTCCAGCAAAGTATAAAATACAACCTCAGGACAACCAGAAGTTCTCTGTTCTCTGATACATAATCCTGTATGGAAGCATATTTACATTTTCCCAAACTTTTTAAACAAACAGTTGAGTTTTGACCATAAACTTGAGTGACACATTGAGAAGTGGTTGGAATGCATCTCTAATAGGGTAGAGCAACTGACAGTTTCTAGGCTTTGGTACAAGAAAGCACAGTAATAAACCACAAGTGTTCCCACTGATTTTGCATAAACATTAAAAATCCACAAATGCTAAAGTTTTACTCATTTGGATGTTTAAGTATTCCAGGCAGCCAGCTTGGATTTTTCATTTTCATTTGTTTGTTTTCAGGGAGGAATAACAGCTAGAGGGAAAGGAAGAAGGGAATAAGCTCTGTCTTTGCAAGCAATCCTAAAGGACATGGCATTGGACCATGATAGCATTTAACTACAGTCTGCTTTTGCCAAGTCAATACAGCTTTCCAAAACATGTTTATAGGCTGCCAAGCGAGCTCCGTCACTGCAGCTCAGTTATGTGCTTTAAACACTATCTCAAACTGAGAGAACAACTGGATAAAAAAAAGACTAGAATAATTATTTAAGTTAATAGTCAAAAATTTAAAAATGCATTCACTCCCATGGAGAATTCTACTTATAATTATCTTTGTTTTGCTAAATTACAAAATGCATTTGAAAGCACAAATGTAAATTTACATCCCCATATGCTTCAATGTATTATTTTTTACTCTGGGGCTAAACTAACCTTTTGGTTTTGAGACTATATTTCTCAGATGATTAAAAAAACATTAGGAGAGAACATCAGTTTTGCATAGATTGCAACTGAGTTTACAAATAACCTTTCTACTCCTGGATCTTGAGAGTCAGTTTAATTCCAGAGGCTGCTCCAACATGCAGTGTTAGCAGAACTTCTTAAGGAACTTTCCATCAGCTCAGAAGCACTGAAGCTCAGTGCCCTCAGGCCCTTCCATCCTCTGCACTTCTGAGACACCAGAGAAAGGCTCAGGAGGACACAGGTTGAAAAAATACCAGTCAAGGATAACAGGAAGCACAGAAAGAAAGGACTACAAGCACTTGGTTTAGCTTCTTTGACAAACTCTTTTGGAAGATGCCTTTCACCATCCCATCATAATCTAAGTCTGCTGCATCTGCAGAGAATTGATAGTCTAAGCATGGTAACTCTGGGGTTCAGATTTTACATTTCTGTTTATCAGCATTCTGAGAAAGTCTACATCCCAGACCCAAGGGCTATGGGAAGCAAGAGGCTCTTCCCTGTATTAGAGGTCCAGGTACGGTCTGCTTAAAAAGGAAATTTAAAAACATAGTGACATGGCTCTTCACTCCCTCTGAGGACCTACTCAAGCTTTCAGTTCAAGACAACTGAGATAATTTCCCTTCTGATTTAGGAAGTAACACCCAAGCACAAATGCAGTTTCCTGTGACAAGCTACACCAACAACATTCAGCAGGGGCAGTTACAGAACTGAGCTTGTTTAGTACAAGACAGGTCTGACATTGCAGAGACTGCCTGGAACTGTCCAAACCCAAACCCAAATACTATAGGACATCCTAGAGCTTCTCTCTCTCTCTCTTATCCTTGAATGCAGGGGCCTTTCGTATTACAAGACTTTAGGGGCATGTTAAATTAAAAAAAATGTTAGTGGGAATAATATAAATGCACAAGGAATTAAGTGAAACAAAACAAGTTAAATTGTCCTGTATGGGCTCCACATTGCATATGGCAACTTCACAGGGACAGAAGGTACCCTCTACAGTCCATGAAATTTGCTTTCAACAATACAAAGTGAATGAGTGAATTTTGTAAAATGAAAATCAGGAAACGTGGTACTCAGTTATGGACTTCACCCTCCACCCATTGTATGTGGTATACGTAGTCTCAGCCAACTGGAAGCATGTGAATTGAAACATCAGAATTACCCAGCTCCTGTCATTGAAGTCTACTTTTCCCCCACAATTAGGCTTAGACACTTTAATGATGTGGGTAGATCAAAATAATTTCTATGTATTTTTGTAATGGATTAGGATATATTTAATTAGATTTTACCCATAAAAATCATAAAGAGAACAAATGCCTTGAATAAAATTATGTAAGAACATATTCTATAAACATTGAAATAAAATTCAACTCGTTTCCTGTCACTGCAATTTTTGTATTAAAAGGTTTGCATTCAGGGCTGCAATGTACCCTTGCCAAATGCTCATGCATTCCTAATTAGCTTTCTTTTCAAAACTATTGTACATTGTACCCAGTCTGTTCTTCTCTTTGGTTAGCATTTGACGTAAGGTGTCTCTATTCAGTGACATCAACATCTACTCTCAGCCAGCTATGCAAATTGATTAGGTCAGTTGCATCCCTTTTGCTACAATCCCACATTTGTCTTAATTCTCAGAGATGGAGACATGTAACATATACAGTGATACCTTCACTGTGTTCATTAGACACCAGCAGAGACCACTATGCATTTATTTATTAGGGTTTTTTCAGTTCTTCATTGAATCCTAAATATAGTGCAAGACCATCATCACTTAAGAAGCCCGCAGTGCACCAGATTTTATTAGAGCATTCTGTGAATGATATATAGCACCAGTGGTTTGCCTTATGAATTATATTTCCCCATTCTTTTTTCACCAGAAAAGGGATATAGAAGGCTTAATATAGGCATACATTCTGACCAGCAGAGTAAACAGGAAAGAAACCATCTACAGAAGAAAAATGACAATATTTATAATTTGGAATAAAAATTAAATGTCTGCTTTTTTTCAGAGGATTGTATTTTGACAATGCTTTAGTTTTCAGAATAATTATGTGTAGGATACTGGCTTTTGCATTTCCCTGATTCCATAATTAATCTTGTTAATCACAAGACCCCAATTTTATCCACATCGCTCCAAAACAGAATATCAATTTAGGTGGGAAGAGTCCTCCAGAAGTCATCTAGTCCAACCTCCTCCTCAGTGTACAGCTAACTTCAAAGTTTGATCTGGTTAAGGACAGTCAGTCCAGAATCTCCAATCCACGTGTTCCATTGCTTAGCCACTCACTATGAAAAGGGCTTTTTTTACAACCAGTGAGAAAATTTTCTCTTTACATCCACCTTGCTGCTACTTGTGACTGCTGCCTTTTGTCCTTTTGTTGAGCAACTGTGAGATCTGGTTTCCCCATAACCCCTTGTGAGTACCTGAGGTAGTAATTATATGCCCTCTTAACCTTCTCTTCTCCAGGCCAGATAAGCAGCTCTCTGTGTCTCTGAGTATATCTCATGTTTCAGTTTCCCCACAGTATTAGTGGCCCTTGGTTGCACTGTCCTCAGCTGGGCAATCTCCCTTCAGAACTGCAAAGCCTGAAACTGAGCACAGTCTCTCAGAAGCTGCCTCACAAGTGCCAAGCAGAGGGGAATAACCCCTGCCCTCGCCCTCCTCGCTGCACTCAGCCTCTGGCAGCCCCAAACGTGGCTGTCCCTCACTGCTGGAAGGGCACTCAGCTGAGCCAGGTATGTCCCAGCCTGTCCACTTGCACTGTCACAGTCTCTCTGATAGCCCCTTAAACTCTAACAAACTGCCTTTGCTGCTGCCCTTCTCTTTCTACAGACTGCGGGGTCTGGTCTTAAAAGGGAGCGGGTTCACTTGAACAGTCCCAGTTTGCAAAGTTAGGTGTACCAGGATACAATTAAGCAAAACAAAATTTTGGCTTAATAAGAAGAACAGCAAGAGAAACAGCTGAGCAGTTATATAAGAGTCTCCCAAGGGAAGAAGTGGCAGAGTTATGGCTCACTGCACTCCCAACCCAGAGAGGACAAGGCTGTTTTAAGATTTGGTTCTATGGCAGAGTTTTGTTTCACATGTGTAATCTTTTCTAATGAGAGCAATTTTGCAACAGCTTGCATTTGCTATATTCCACACTTCTAGCTCCTCAGGACTACAACATGGATACAAAAGATTTAATCAGCTTATAAAAACAGTTCCAAACAAAAACTAAATAGAAAAAACTGACTAGTAGGAGGATTTCTTCTTGACTGTGTCATTTTGCTGTTTGGCAAGGGAATGAATCTGGAAGTAATAGTGCTGGCATCTGCATAACTGTTCAGAGCTTCTTAAAATGTTTCTGCCATCTAATCAGATGTTAATGGAATGGAAAGAACTCCTTTGTGGGATGAAATAAGAGTCATAGCAAACAGTCAGCTGGGGAAGATTTTCTGTCTGTCTGACCTGGTGGATAGCTGTCAGTCTCCATCTCTCCTCTATGTAGATCAGTCAAAATACACTTGTCTCTGAGTAATAAGTTTCCAAGAGACTTGAAACCTCTTTATACTATAACTACAGGAAGTTTTCAATGACATACACAGTCGTTGCTTCTCACTCTTGATCTCACTATTGAGCTTTAAAAAACATACATAAATGCATCAGCCTTTTTTCTTCCAAGCATTATAAATGTTCTCTCTCCCTTTTGAGGATTGCATAAATCACCTATTAAAAGCCCAGTAGATTTTTACACAGGAGGATGCAAAATGTAGACCAAATTTTAGAAGCTAAAATATTGGTCAAAGATTTCAGAAATTTGACAGAAGCAATACACAAATAGAGATCTCTGCAACTATGTGCCATCCCTGCTTGGAGCTGCTGATATTGGTGGTATAAAGATACCATGAGAACAAGTCTTGAACACAGATCTCTAGTTACAGGAGCTGGAAAATGTCTGGTAAGAGTGGTGAGGGGAAGAGAAACAAAGTGGATTTTGTCGCCTTTTTCACAGTTGCCAAATCCTAGTGTTACTGGTCTCTGAATCACTGCTTATATACATGAACAGCAGCCACCAGCCATACTCTGACCTTCATAGGCTGTCAAACCAACAGAGCAGATTAGGCAGAAGAATCAAAGGCAGCTTAATCTCATCATCACTGATCTTAGAGAAACAGCCTTATTAGCTACAACTTACTCCTCTGCACCTCTGTCCCAGAGCATGCTAGACACA
Source organism: Cettia cetti (assembly GCA_013401135.1). NCBI lineage: Eukaryota > Metazoa > Chordata > Aves > Passeriformes > Sylviidae > Cettia > Cettia cetti. The sequence continues at coordinate 14,995 of VZUI01052403.1, read as the reverse complement.
AAACTAAGACCCAGTTACAGTTTGAAGAGCCTGATATAAATCCTTCTGAAACTGTTGAGGAAAAGTGACTCCTCTGGGCTTCAATTCGGGGAGTAACTCAAGAAGAAAAGGACCACAGAATTAGTTGCTACCTGCCTGTCTTACGATAACTTAAAGCAGCTGAAACAAAACAAATGAATGAAGCACCTGTAGCTTCACTAGGTTGTTCGAAGAGTCAACTTATTTGGATTACAATCCCCCCAAGATTACAGTACATTTCTTCATTTATTTTGGACAGTGTGATTCTGCACAGTAGAAACAATGGGATTTTATGAATTCAAGACCAAAACTCAGACTTCATTACATTCTCTGTATTTTATACCTTGGAACCACTAATTTTTTGAAAGAGAAAGCTTTTCTGGGAAGGTAAGACCTTGTGCCTCTTACCACAACCTTACACCAGTTTACTGACATCATTTAATCACACTAGCAAAGACTGCCTTGCAAAGCCTGCATCTTTGCAACACAACAAATTCAGTGGGTTACACTGAATTATATCAACATGAGGTTTCTACTGTCCAAATGCAATGCATGTATTTTAGTGGTTTACTTCAATAAGTCTAAACCAATCTAGTTACCATTTTTTGTTTCCCCAAAGAGTTAAGGTCATAAACCACAGGCAGAAAGAATATTACCAGGGTTGGTTTTGATGGATATCTTTCACTCCCTAAAACACTTCCTATAAATTCTAGCAAAATGGTGTAGCTGAAGGATAATGGTAATTGCAGAAATTGCAGAAGAATGCACATAAGTGATCTGTACAAGAAAACACACACCAGTGATTCCAAGTCTAAGAAGCAGGCAATAAAGACAGTTTGCATGTTTCACCACAGGCTGCTTGATGAGACTTCTCTAATTATGCTTATTAGGAAGAGTTACCGAGAAGGATTCTGTTCTTTTATATGCTACCATTCAAAAGCTATCAACCATGAAATCACATACTTCTGGCATATATTTGCAGTTTTCACAGAGGGTGTAGGGCACTACTTCCAGGACCTGCCAAAATATCACTGTTACAGGTTTGAACTACAGATTAGAGGGCTTAAAGGAGTGTGTGTATACTGTGTAATTTGTAAAGTACTGAGTAAAAGACATCACTTTCCAATTACACTTACACTTATGAGTGCAACATTTAAATATGTCAAGAACAGAATATACCTTTGTAAAATTAAAAACAAATTAGAACCAGCAGCAGCAGTGGTTTTGAAGCTAATCATGCATTCAGGGAACTTTAACAAAATCAAAAATATCCCAGTGACTTGAAATCTCTCATCCACTCATTGCTTGAAAGTCATATTGCCAAAGCATCATGAATTCTACTAGCAGCGTTTTTTTTATATTTCAATAAAGTAGCAAGACATGCAGCATTCTATTTTTAAACTTTTTTACAGTCTTTTCTGAGTCAGGCAAGAGTTCTTTTCCTGGGTAAAGGTAGAAGAGAAGAACTACAAAGGTATTAATCTTATTTACTTCCATACAGATTGACAAAATTGCTACAGCAGGGTGCATTTTGTAGCATTATAAAATCCTCAAGAGAAACAAATTTCTCCCACACCTTGTCCCCAAAATATTTTTGCAGGAAAAGGTATGGATTATTTACATAAGAAACTGCCAGTCAAATGTCATCAAACTGCATCTGTTATAAAAGATAAACATTTCTCCATCATTCCAATTTTTACATTAGGCCTCTAGCTGAAATTCAGATCTACAGCTAAAAGACTACTGTAACCTTAGAGTAAGAGAAACGTTAAAAGTTCCCTAATTATAGTGTTGCCAGTGGGGAGCACTGTTGCAAACACATAAGAAAATTAAAAGAACAAAATTCACCCCTGGAGAAATCAATGGAGACAGTTGGATTGCCTCAAGGAAAGCCTGACCCACAGGTATTTTCCTTAGAAGACTGGAAAGTATTTTACGAAACATTCTTCTGTATTTAGTGACCAATAATCTACATTATTGTCACATGACAGTTAAAAAGACGTCTCTGAAATAGAAGTGACAAATTCAGGAAGTTCAAGTGTTGCAGAACAGCCATAAATCAAGAACTGAAACACGGACAGCCATTGGGCCCCACAACACGTAGATCCATCTCAAGTGTAAACTGCACCTGTTGCACAGGACAATTACTGGAACAGCTGCTCATACTGAGCACATCTAGGAGGCCATGCAGAAGCAAATTTCACCACTGACAAAGCAGCTGAAAACAAAAAGCTGCAAAAGCTCAGCTACTGTTACCATACTATGTTTTTGTTACTGCAAATCCTCGTTTTGAGGCTGCTAGGCCCTTGCTTCCCAAAATGTGAGAGACAGGTAATTCCAGCTGGCAAGAGAATATTCTGATGGAACAGCACTGACTTTATATCCTAGCTCCAATTTCTTATGTTGGGTACCTTGATGCTTAAGCTCCTTGAATTAATGGACATTTCAGAACTGTATCATTTCTTTCTTCCTTTCCCACCTAACTACAACAAATTATTCCTGATTCTGCATAGGTGTTGTGAAAAACAGTCATTCTCCTTTATGTAAAGCACAGGAAATCCCATGATAAAGTTAGAAACATGGATTTCAACAGTATGATAAACAGTGCTAGAGAACATAAATTTAATTACAAAGATCAAAAGCAACAAACAGCAACACTGCCCTTCCACTCATACCTGAACCACACACACAAGGCAGACCCCCACGTTTCTAATCTCTAGTTACAAGCTGTTGTAAGTTTGAGAAGAACTAGTTGTAAAATTTAAGCAGTTGTAAAATTTAAAATTTCCTCTGATAAATTTAATTCTGCTGAATGTTACTGTTGCACATACAGTGCTCACCCCTCTGCTGGCTTTGCACAGTCCAAAACTTTGTATTTACCATTCTGAATTGTCAGCTACATTCAAGTGCCAGATTGCTCTGTAGAGGCAATCACACACGTAGCTTTTTTATTCCACTGACTGTGAAGACAGTAATCTCTGAGAGAGCAGTAGCTCCTTTACCCAGACAGCTAAATTTACTACTACTTGCTCTCATAATGCCTCAAGTGACACAGAAGTCCAGAAGCAAATAAGCTATGACTGGGATATTAAGGAGCAAATAATACCTCTACAAAGACACACCATGCAGAGATGTAGCATTTTCTGACTCAAGCACACACCCATCCACAAGTAAGCTTTTTTCAGACCTGCAGATATATTCTTTTTGAGAAGTGAGACCAAATCAAAGAAACAACAGGAACTGGTGTGGAAAAAGGAAGTTTCTGAGAATATTGTTCTGTAATTTAGCTACATGAGCTATATGTGTTACTCAGAAATCCATTTTAAAACAGTCTGGGAAGTGAGGCCTGACACTGGGAGCAGAGGTGAAAAGAGATATTTGGATTCTTGGGTGTGCCATTTCTCTCATTAGGTACTTTTTGATGGTGAGATCAGTCAATGCATATTAAATAACTCATAGCATCACTGTCCTGGTTTCAGCTGGAATAGAGTTAATTTTCTTCTTACTTGCTGGTACAGTGCTGTGTTTCTGACTCCCTGTGAGAATGCTGATGACGCAGTGATGTTGTAGGTGTTGCTTGGTAGCGCTCACTCAAAGTGAGGATGTTTCAGTACCTCATGCTCTGCCAGTGACAGGGACACCAGAAGCTGAGGGGGAGCAGGGCCAGGACAGGTAACCCAAACTGGCCAAAGGGATATTCCACACCCTAAAAGGTCATGCCCAATATATAAACCGGGGGAGTTGACTGGGAATTGCCAAGTGCTGCTCAGGGCTGGGCTGGACCTCAGCCAGCACATGGTGAGCCACTGCATTTTGCATCACTTGCTTTTCTGGGGTTTTATTTCTCTCCCTTTCTGTTTTCTTTTTAATTCCAATGATAGTTATATTTTATTTCAATTAGTAAACAGTCCTTTGCCCATGGGTTTTTCCTTTTTTCTGATTCTCTTCCCCTCTTATGTAGTGGGGTACACAAGCAAGCAGCTACATGCTACTTCACTTCTGGCTGGGGTTAAACCATGACAATCACAACTTGCATATGTGTAATACTGTATACTGGCTTTTAGAGCTGCATTACCTATAAAATTACTTCTACTTTTATTCACAAAGTATATGTTTGTCTTTGATGATGTCCTGAAAGGGGCTCATTAAATTACTAATGTAACTATTAAAGCTATTAAATTACCAATTTTGAGGGATCAATTCAAAGCACATTGAGATAGGCATAAATCCAAAGTAAACCAAGTGTCTCTTCACTTCACTGACCCTCCCATGAGGCTCTGAATGCTAAAATGTCTTTCTCCTGGCAAGATTAACTCCTTCATTGTATAATCCTCTCTGGCCAAAGCAGTGGAAGTAGTTACTCCTAGAGCTCACAAAATGTTCTGCTTAGTAGTACATAATGAAGAGGGGGAGAAGGGATGCTTGGTTTCTGTTTACTTTTTAGAGCCCAGGGGAGAGATTGCTCCCTAAGCTTCCTGAAAAGATGCTTATTTTTATTCACATTGTCACTATGTTTTCCCATGAACAAATATTTATACTTCAGAGGAAATGTTTCAGTAACATGTTTCAGACAGGATAAGCAACGTGTTCACTTCCCTTCCTTTTATTATGAGAAAGCAATTTTGCTTACAGGAGGAAGTAAATAAATAGATTCCACAGAGATGCCTGGGAAGGGGTAATTCTTGCAGGGAACCCATTTTGAAAATACTGACAGCATGTCATTAGGTCAGTGTTAGCTGACCTGTGGAGGTTTCATTTACAATTGCAACAAATGAACACATCAGATATTTATTGTTTCCTTCGTTCAGAGAAACAGACCATTCCTGTTCAGTCCTGTCTTAATTAAAGCATTCTCCTTTCTGACAATTTTTAGTAGCATCTTATATTCCTATCTGCATTATTATAATGTACATTTAATACATATGGCAAGCTATAAATCCATCTTTTGTTACTACTTCAGAACATAGACTAAGAAGGCCAATGGCTAAAAATGACCTAATTTCATTGACTACTCCAAATTCAAAGTGTTTGACTCTATGATCTCCCGAGGTTCTTTACAACCTGAGTTTTCCCACAATCCTAAATTAAAGACATGTATCTGGTTTTACTAACTTAACATACTTACTGCAGGAATTGTGAAGATCTGGCTGTGATACTTGACAAAAGCAATATAAATATACACCTGTAACTCAGGCTGGCAAAAGCCACTTTCCCCTAGGCTGCACAGAGCAGAAACTCAGAAAGCTGCCTGAATGCATGGAAAAGTACCTACATATTTGTGGTACAAACTCTTTCTTCATCCCAGGATCTCACTCATTTCCTGCACCTGCAGATAGTCTGTGTAAGTATTCACTCTTGAAAATCAGACTTAGCAGCTTCCGTTCCTTTGATGCTTGGAGAAAAGCCTGACATTGGGTCAAAAGCTACTCTGTGCAGAAGCTGCTCATTACCAGCCCTGCAACACCAAGCCTTGATACATTTATCTGCAGGAATAGCAGAACAAAGCTGACTAATCCTGCAAATGAAACAGAATGCGGAGGACTTTTCAGTTAAGACTTTTGGTACAAAGTTTGCCAAGACACAGGTGTTATAACTCAAAAGCTGCTGGTCAGAAGAGCAGTGGTGACAGGCAACATTAAGTGAAACAAGTCAGGTTTTCTTTTATTTCTCCCTGTCAATACATACCTCACAGGAGAAAATGTTCACATCCATTTTTAGCAGCTTGATCAAAAGAAGAATTTCATTAAAAATACTTCATGTCTTCCTCTTACTGTAGCACTCCTAAGGAGGAAAGAAGAAAAAAAAAATAAACCTTACTATTTTCAACCTAAAATTACAACACGTGCAACAGCAACAATTTTATGATCCATTTTATCTTGTAAAACAGGCCTGCTTGGTCAACAAAACAGTCTTTTAAAGTTTCAAACAGGTAACCTGAGAAACTTTACTAAAACACTCCTTGCTCCAACGCACTGAAGAAATCATGGGCAGCTTGATGAGCTTTTGAGCATAACTGGAGATTGACACAACTCTGCCAAATGAATCTTGTTTGTGAATAATTTCCCTATGGATTTAGATTAAAAAACACCAAACCACCTTAGGTCTCAGAACCCAAGACTGCTGTATCCCAGTTAATCAGCTCCTCCCTCCTAGACAACAGGCTCTGAGGAGGGTTTTATTGGCTACCTTCAAGAAGGTGACAAAACTCTAAAGTATGAGCTGACAGCCTGATGACACATGAACTGGGAATTCTCTGTTACTTCCCCCTTTGGTAACAAATGAAATTAATTATAAATGTCCTTTGTTGGGTTTGGTAAATGCCTGCTTTATTGTGGCTTGGCTCCCATCCAGGAGCAAGGTAGAGGTTTTCCAAGAACTGAAGATGCTGATTTCACCTCAGATGCTGCCCTAAATGCAATGCTCAGTGGCACAGGTAGGTTTCAGAGGTTCATGCTAACTTGAATAGCTGCAGTGAAATGCAGAGTCTTCAAATGAACAGAGTAGTGGCCCACTGGGTATTTCTCCCTTCTTATCAGGATCATTTCAGAACTGAACTTAGAACTGAAGCTAATTTCTCACAGAAATTACAACCCTCTGAAGACACCCAACACAACACAAGAGAGAGAACAAACATACCTATGTCATACCTATGTGGAATAGACCAGCCACAAGAATTGACAGTAGAGCTAGAGGCATGATGCTTATTTCCTCTAGGAGTCCTGCCCTTCCCTCTGCTACTTATCAATAAGCATTTTAGAGGCAAAGACACATCAATCTTCCCGAACTGCCATGATTCATGCAGCTACAACTGTGGAGAATCTTCTCATCATCTTTTCTACTGTGTCCACCCTTACTTCATCCAAGGCAGGCCCATACAACTCCCTTTTTAAGCCCTACAAATAACAGCCTTAACCCACAATTTAAAAAAAAACCCCAAATTATTAGTGACATTAGCATATTCAGGGCTCTAAAACTGTTTTAATAGATTCTTTATGTGGTACTATACCATAACTCTTTGCTTGTTTCCCAAGTATTGATGGCAGGCAGATTAGAAGTTACTTGCAGCTCCTTTCAGAACATCTCTTTTCAAAAAAACCAAACTAAGAAAAGACCATGTGGTTTATCTGGTTTAGCTTACCCAGAGCTTTCTACGTTTTTACTTCACTGAGATCTCATTCACTTCTAACAGCCTTTCAGCCTCATTAAAATCTATAGATGTGACCTCCAAGGATGTATCAAGATCCTTCTTACCCTCAAAAACAGACATGTAAAGCCCTTCCACAAGCTCATTCAAAATTCTTTTTCATCAATCATTTACATTATTGTCCTACTAAAGGCCACATTAAGACTCTCCTGCTTGCTGAGATTCTTTTTTAAATTGTTATGTTATGCTGTAAAGTCAGTTGTTTGAAGAATGTAAACAGATAGAAATGCAGCTAAACCTGATTTTCACCATTACTAAAGCATAAGCCTAAAAGTTCCACTTCACAGAGGAAAAGTTTGTGGCCTTCATCCCCCTGCCCCTCAGTCTTCCACTTGCCAGTTTTGAGGACAGTTGAGTTCTCAATTAGCATTGTTCTTTTCTATTACAACTTCAAAATACAAACATCTTTCATACCACGGCAATGGAAGCAGACCTCTCTCTGTGATGATGATTTGCACTCAGAAGAATAGAGCAGCTAAACCTTACATGCACCTTCCTTACCAGAGTCTCGAGGAGCTGAGCAGAGAGCTGGCTTGCTGTGACTCTCACCCTGTGTGCCTGCAGAGAAAGTATCAGCTCTGGCTGTGGCAGAGCACTTCCTTCTCTCTCCCATCTGCTCCACACCCAGGCAGGCACTACCTGAACTAATGCTCACCCACAACAGCAAGAACACCGTGATACCGTGTGCAGGACGTGCAGCAAGGTCACCGTGGGCTGAGGGAAACTACAACCTGCTGGAACACAGAGTCATTCACTGAGGGATGCACTTGCATGGCATCATTCTCCAAAGTGGGGAATTTCTTTAAATAGGCAGGAAGGTGAGGAACAGGAACACCTGCTGCAGGTTGGCAAGTGAAACATTTCCAGTGCAAACCAGGCCCAGAAGCAACACAGAAGAGGCCAGGTAGAACACTGGGCTCCCTGGATGACTCCTTGTGGCCAACAGTCCTGTCTAATCTGGTCTAGAAATCTCTTCTGTGATGGACAAGACATTTCTCTTACACACTGACATACAGAAAACTCAAGGAAACTCAGCCCAGTTTTTCTCTCAAATCCACCTCAGCTTCACCTTTGCATTGTTCAGAAGCCTTCGCTGATCCAGTCTTTGCCTCACTCCTGTTTTGTTTTGTTTTGTTTGTTGGGGTTTTTTATTATCATTATCACCAAACTAATAATATTGCAGAATTTTATCCTCTGAAGTTTTTTATGAGTTTCTTTTAACTAGCCCATCATCTCTGCACGTTGGTTTCAGTTTCTGTAACACCACATATTCACAGTACATCTGCCCCATATCTCTTCAACAAACTTTGAGGGACTGCATGGAAGAAAACTGCTTTAAAGCCTTATGTTTCTGACTTGCTTAATATGGACTCACTTCAAAGTTTTGCCTTTAAAAGTTCAAATACTGGGAGAAGTTTAAGTAAAAGAAAGAGCAGAACCTTAGCTCATTGTTGTAATCTTTACTATGACACACCTCACTTGCTCTACATTACATGGTTGAACAGACAGTAGAAATGTTACTTACCATTGATACCTAAGCCAACTTTTCTTCTCAACATATTTTCAAACCTTTAATGTTGTTGTATCCATAGCAAATGTAAGTGTTTTGCCCTTTCTATTTCAGCTTAGGCAAGTATGTTTTTTGCAGGGGTCTCTCAGAGAAAAACAAACTTCTTCCAGTATCGATTACACAGACAACAGCATGATGACATGTGATATAAATATTTCCATTTAACTAAGTACAAATGACAACATTTGGTGTGAAGTTGACAATCAGGTTCTAAAAGAAGACATTATCATTGCCACTACCCCTATCTTACCAGCACCCCCAACAACTCAGTTAAACAGCTGCCAAACGAAAGTGCAAGTAAGTGTAAAGCTCTACTTTCCTGCCCAAGCAGTGAAAAGTTTTCCCCTTTTCTCATTCCTTTTTTCCAAGAGCTGCAAAACAGTAGGGCTAGGTATGGCCTACTGCTTCTCCCCAGAGCTTCTCAACAACTGTGAAGAAGAGAAAGAGCTCTTTAAGGTCATTCTCCTGCTAGGTCTTTTTGGGAGGCACGTCTCCTTTATAACCAGCTCTTCCTGTATCCAGCTCTCTACATGCATTTGCACTCTGTACCAATTACAAATTTCATTCTTGTAATGCAGAGAAGCATTAATAATTTAAGATTAAAAAGGAACCTAAGGGCAGGAATATTCCATTTTTGCTCACGAGATAGACGGTACGCTGCTAGTACGTCAACTCAAGTTATCTTTGTGCATGCTACGTTAATTCAGCAAATTGCTTTTCAAACAAAGTGCATGCAGAAAGTGCCTGGAGATCCTACACGAGAAGAAAGTTTCATTTCTATGGCAAACGTGCCAAACCAATAACCAGAAAGTGAAATACGAACAGATTTTAGTTTTGTCCACTTCGTTTGCACAAACCGGTTAGCCAGGATGAATTTTGTAAAGTCCTGTGCAAGAGCGAGTAAATGTCACGCCAGGTGTAGTGATAAATACCCCAGCGCCCTGCCTGCACCGTGAGGAACCAGAGAAACAATGAACACGTCTAACGGTATAGAATGGCTCAGGAGCGATGCAGCAGGACCGCCTGACACCCAAGCGAGCTGTCAGCATTTCTGACCTTACCGCGGAAGAGAACGGGACATCAAGGAGAGGCGGGCAGGTGCGGAGACCCTCCTGGGGCAGGAGTCGGGGGCTCCTGTCAGGAGCTGCCCCGGCACGGGGAGCGCCCCCGGCCCGCCGGTGCCAGCCCCGCGGTGCCCCAGCCGCCCGCCGCTGCTTCCTCCGGCGCAGCTTCCCGCGGCGTCCGGCCCCGCCGGGTCACCCACAGCGAGCGGCGGCGGCGTCTGTCCGTCCCGCGCCCGCCCGCCGCCCCTCACGCCCTCCCGCCGCCGCGGCCGCAGCGTCTCACCTGAGCGCGGAGCAGGACCGGCTGCGGACAGGACAGAAGTGACGCCCAGCGGGGTGCGGAGGGCGGTGCGGTGTCTCGGGTGCGGTGCCGTCCCGCCCTGCTGTACAGTGCCGT
>VZUI01052399.1:0-31087 GCA_013401135.1 Cettia cetti | reverse complement strand
TGTATGATATCACAGCATATATCACCTAATAGTAAAAATACCTCCTCTGTCTCAGCTCATACACTGAAAATTCAAAAATAAAGAAGCAGATGAGTTATCCAAAGTCACTTGGAAGAGGTGGTAAGCGCAAAACTGCAACCGGTGCTTTAAACAGACATTAAGAGTAATAAAATTTAAATTAAAAAAAAAAAAAAGGAAAGAAAAAGAGAAAAAAAAAATCCATTTTGTTTCAACTATTTTTGTTAAAAACTCTTGGGTCACAACACTGTCATTTCTGGCTTCAGGTTAGTCCTTTGATGTGATGTGCTTGGACTGGCCTTTGTCAAAAAGATATGCTTTTCTGGAAGCTGTTCCCATTCATATGCCATTGTTCATGCCTTAACAAAATATTAAGATGTACATTAAGTAATTTTAAAATATCTATGCTTAGGCTTGTGTGAAGGGCAGATTTTTAAAGCTCTAGAATTTTATCACAACATAAATACTGGAAGACCTGCATTATTTGAAATCAAAAGATAATCAAACATCTAACTATTTCAGAGGTATGAGATCTACTGTACATGCTTTAGCTTTGGGATGCTGACTGTATAATCAGACTGAAAAGAAACTGCTAGCTGGTTGATTTTCAATTTTGATAAATGCATATGAGTTGCTAGTCAAAAACTTCATATTCTAAATGGCTGATGCTGAGATGCAGTCATCACATTTAGTACTGGCTGGACATAGACCGCTCAGTGAATCTCATTTTCCCATAACTGTTTATACAAATTAGAAATCCCTGAAGCTTTGCAACAGTGTTAAAAGCACAGAAAGATTTCATGCAAAGGTCTCTGGCTTCTCTCCAGAACCTGGACAGTACTGCAAATGTAACTGTTTTCTGCCACACACACTGTTTATTTTCCTGGCTCTGTTTTTTCCCCATCCACTTTTCTTATCCAAATTTATGTTTGAGAGTATGGTAGAGGCTCCTACGTGTTATAACTAACAACTTCTACTTGTGTTGCCAAAACAGCTTTTGTGCAAAACATACTTTACATTTTTTCATAAAGTGGTTCTATATTTTTTGACTAAAAACAAAGTCTCTTATGTGTGGCTAAGCCTCAGTTAACATAAGTGGGAGAAGACTTGGCACTTTCTATTTGAAAATCTCTGAAACATTAAACAGTAGGACGGCAGATCTTAATAAAAGAAAAAAACCACAGTAGTTTATTAGATAAGAGCTACATTCCGTATGGTATGATCTAGTCTTCCATTTATGCACGTTATACATTCCACCACTGATGGTAGGTAAGATTTCATGCACAGACTCTGTATTCCTTTCTGCCCATATATCACATACAATTTTTCTATTTAAGATTGATTCCAGTCCTAAGATCAAAAATAAAATTACTAGATAGGTATGTGATCTGCCAGCAGAGCTGCTTGAACAGTTGTCAGTGCATTACCACCCATCCCCCGCTCTCAGCCTGCTTCTTCCTTTTTCAGAGTCAGGTCCCTATACAACTGAGATTTCTTTGATTATTTAATATTAATTTAGTTCTCCCTGTTGATTGTATAGCAAAGTAACTAGCAGGGTAACTAGCTGCTAATCAGTTCCAATTTCTTCGCACAGTTCTGTTATCAGAAAGGACTATGAAAACCTACAGAAAATATTAAGTAGACTTTTTAGGAATTGTGAATGCTCAAGAAATTTTTATAAAAATTTGGTATAAAAATCCCTGTATAGATTAATGGGATTTCTTCCAAAGAATGTTATCTTTCTCTTTCCTAGTTGAACATAGTCTGATTTATTCTTAATTTAGTTCTGCAACTGTTATTATAAGAAAATGAAAATATATCAAAGTTGGTTTTTAAAATAATATTTGGTTAAGGTCATCCTACTTGCTTTAATAATACTACACTAGGAATCAAATTGGCACATGGTGTGTAAAATAGCAATTAATTATTCTATGTAGTTTTCTTTAAAACCAACTCTATTAAACATTTGCCCATCTTTTGCTCCAGTCTTTGTGTGCAGTTCACCATGATATTAAGAAGTATTATGTGTGTATTACTGCAAGCACTTTTGAGGGACAGAACTACATGTCCTCAAATCCTTAATTTAAATACGGAAAGACGGTCTATAGTTTTCTGGCAGTGTTCTGTGAATGCCGTTATTTGCAATGCAGACTGAAATTTGGTGGGCTATTAAAAATGCTATCACTGAATTGTTTTTTATAATTGTTTATTTGAAACTCATTGAAAGAAAAATAATGCTAACATTTTTAAAATCTAGAAAATCTGTGATACGCTATATCTTTCTACTGAAGGCACTTTCTAAGCCGAGTGGATGTTAAATTAGTTGATTAGTAAGTAGAAAAGACACGAAATGATGCAACACAAGATATTTATAGTCTATATCAGAAATTTAAAAGTTCAAGCAGATGTACCATAAAGAAGTTTCTTGTAGTGCAGAATTCTCTGTATTATGTGCAAAATCTATTATTGCATTTTTCCTCTAACATTGACAGACATCATGGAATATTTTGTGCTGTTTCTAAAGTGGATAAGTATGAGGGCTTTTATCCAAATTTTAATTTTTAGTCAACCTGTGACGTTTCACAGCATTGAGTGAGAGGGGATGGTGAGTTTTCCACATCCCCTGCCCATGTAATGCAGCATTGAGTATCCCATGCTGCAAAAAGAGTGCACCACTGGCTGTGTTGCAGCCTGCACCTTTTGTAAATGTCTGCTGGTTTTTGGCAGGGCTGCTGTTCAGACATCACTTCCCAGCATGTGGGATTTTTCTGCTCCAGGAGCAGACCTTTCCACTTCTATTGAACCTTGTGAAGTGTTTCCTGGCCCAGTCCTCAAGCTGAGCAGTGTCCTTCTGGTTGAAGCTTTGCCATTTGGCATGCCATCTCATCTGCCTAATTTGATGTCATCTGTGAAGTAGTTATCATGTAGTCTTATGTCCTTGTCCAGGTCACTGGTGAGATGTTGATTGAGATGGCCACAGAGCACCCCTGCAGGGCTGTCCTCATTGCTGACTGCCAGCAGGGCATAAACCATTGATCAGTGAGTGCCCTTCAAGCCTGGGATTCAAGCAGTTTTCAGCCCAACTCCCTCCATTCATCCAGGCAGTATTTCCTTTTGGAAGGCATGAAAAATAGTATCCAACTCAGTAGATTTAATTGCTATACGCTTGGTAAGTGTTGAAAATTAGTGTAAATCATTTGACATGTAAAATGTTTTATGCAATTTAAGAAGTTCTTTCACTTCAGAGACATGCTTTTCTCCTGTGTTTTCTCAAAGCACATATTTCTGTATAAAAATACACAATACTTATGCTTTAGTTTCACAATAATGAGCTGTACTTTCTATTGATATTTTAAAAGTGTACCTTAATTTCTTTCTTGTTCTGGTACTTTGGATATGATAGGGTAATAGCTATTTTCATCAAATGCAACGTCTTGCAAAGATTTAAGTAGCTTTGTTCTTATTTTAGATTAGTATTATCAAGATGGAAGAGTTTTGCCATATTATAAATTTTTATCACACAGGAAAAGAAGATTTGAGTTGATTTTCAGGAGGTATCACTGTGATTTAAAAGTCATCTAGGCACCCATTCTAATTTTAGACAGGTGTAAGTTGCATGAAATAAACTTTTTTGTATTTGGCTTTAGAAGTGCAATTCCCCCTATAATAACCTTTACATCATAAAAATAGTGTTACCCTTCTTTTTTCTCCTTTTGAACTTCTGACTCTGGCACCTGTGGGTTTTATGTGAGTGGCACATGCCAGGCATATGTCAAGTACTGCAGTGTGTAAACATGGCACAGTGCTGAAAGATAAGATCCTTAATTCCCTGCTGGGCACTGTCAGTGCTTTATGGAAGCAAAGGACACAAACCCTAAGGCAAACTAGGAGCCAGGGCTGGTCCTGTCCCCCCGTGGGCCCCTGTGAGCACTTTGCACCTGGGCCATGTCCTCTGTTTCCCTGGAGGAAAGGGCATCTTCTCACCTCTCACCAGTGCAGCCCAGCACAATTTCAGTCTTAGACAGAGCTTCTCCTCAAAAAACCTGAATTTTTAGAAATTCCCTGGAGGGGAGGAGAGGTTTATCTGCAGTTGCACAATAAACAAGAGGGCTGAATATATCCATTCTCTGTTTTGCAGAACTTGCTCTCACTAGTAAAGGCCTGTTAGTATGAGGAAGGTTTGTGTGCTCTCCTTGTTTTACAGGATTTTAGACATTGTCTGGTGCAACAATAAACAATAGCTATTTACATGTGTAAGCTGCAGTTGTAGTCTGAGGAATGAACATAGATGCCCTTAGTAATAATGGAGCTGCATAATTAAACGAAAGGAGAGTTTTTCAGATTAAATCCATCCGAAAGTGTCTTTGTATTCATATGCTAGAATGTCAGGAGGGGTTAAGCTAGAGCTTGGGCCACCTGGGGGAATAACATTAATATTGACAAAAGCGTTTAAGAAACATTGAAATGGCCTCACTGGTAACCTTGTGTTATACTTGTGTTTTACACACACCCATGAGACAGCTGAGGACATTTGCTATGTCATATCATAACTACTTACCTTGGCAGCTACTGGGGCTGAAAAACACTATCTTGTTTTTTTCTTTCTGTCTGTCATTAAGTACCAGTCATCAAAACAGTGTAAAACTTGAATTTATGCTTCAGTGCATATATTAATAATTTCGAGGTATATTTAGTATAAAAAGTAGTATAGTTTTCTACTTCACAATTCCTGGTTACCTTTATGGTAATTCAGGTACCAGTCAGTATTTTCATGAAGAAAGGGGTTTTTTTCTTTTTCATTTCTTCTTCTTGTTTTTTTTTTGGGGGGGGAGGGGTTTTGTTTTATTTTCATGGAAGAATCTAGACTGTATTAATAAAGGTATAATTATTCCTGGTGAGAGTATCTCCATTAGCTCCATTACAATAGTGACTGGCACCCAGGAGAATGCTGCAAATCTGAGTAAGGTCAGAGAAATAGCACATTTACAGCAATTTATCTTATTTTTGTATTATATATTGCAAGGAATCTACTTACAAAAGCAAATACATTATTTACTCTTAAACTAGGGTATGTAAAACCTTTATTTAAACCTTTATTCATTGGCTTTAGTATAAACCATATATTTCTCTTTTAACTGCAAAGTATCTTTATAAAGGGATTTTTATACAGTTCCTTGCAAGTTTAAAAAGTAACATTGATGTACTTGTGTTTTATATACCACCCTCCTCCTTTATCAAATTTTTTTGGCATTATAAACTCATCATGTCTATTTTTTTTTAACTTTCCTTGCAATCTTTGTCAGAAAAAAAACCCTCAGAAACTCAGAAAAGAAAGGCAAGGGAGAGACAACAATGCAGAATGGTGAAACTAGTCACAGTAGCTCTGTCAGTGTGACATGAAACAAAACAGAAAGGTTTCTAACCTGTAGGAATTAAAATGTCAGCAGAGCTGCTGAATTCATTTCAGACTGGTTATCTCAATACCGCTTTTCTTTCCACTGATCCATGACAGCAAGAAAAAAAGGAAGATTGGAGACATTTGCTCAGAATTAATGCTGAAGGTGAAACGAAGTTTTTACTCCTTTTATAAATAAAAAATGACTGTAGCCAGCATTTGGCTGAAGATGTCTTGGTAACGTGGACAAGAAAGAGAGCTACATAGTCTGAGTATATAATCAGCAGTGTGTAGTGTGTTCTTACCTATGAATAATTCATTGAAGTATGGTAAAGCTACTTATTGGTACTCCTGGAGCAATGATTCAGACATCTCCTGTGAAAGGCTAAAATGTATTTTCGTATTGATTGCTACTTTTCTTTATTAATGAAAGAGGATGTCTTATGCTAGCGTATAATGTTGCTATAACAGTATCTTATGCTGTTGTATAATGCCCAGAACATTGGGCATGCAAAATGGGAAGAGGTGAGGAAACTCCTTCAGAAACTCAGGAGTGGGTAAATTCTCTGAGAATCAAAATTATGTGCTCTACAGGAGCAGAACACAATGGCAATTATTCAACCAGAACTGTTCTTCACTGAGCTACTTGCTTCTGATGCCAGTTGGTGCAGTCACACATGCAACCTCTTGCTCTGAAATTGCATCTCTTGTCAGGATTGTGCTTGTGTCCCAAGGGTTGCTTTGTCATGTCTGTGAAGAATAATCAGTGGCTGAGTCAGGACTGCAAACTCAGATTTCTTGTCTAGTAGTCCTGTGCTGAATGCTCTCTCTTTCTTTGTTAATGTCACCCAAACAAGGAATATTATAATAGCATTAACATAGTGAATCAAGATTAATCCTCAGTGTTTTCCAGGGAAAGGAAAATTCAGGATAGCTTATTTAACTATGTGGAAGAAATACAAATGAGATCTTCTATTATCCTTATGTTTGCTTAATATTTTATAAAATATTTTAAGACTGGATCACCTATCTTGAAGTCAACATTGAAAATTGTCATTCCACTTTGAGGTTAGAAAATAAGTTCATTTTTTTAAAAAAGTGCTACTGGTTTCTTTAGTAGTTGAGATACAGTATAACAAATTCAGATTACAATAAATTTTATTTTTTGCTGAGTGTCACAGAAGACCTGACTGAGCAAAAAATTAGTGCTGATGAGTGTATTTTGGAATGCAGGCAAAAATGCAAAATGACAACTTCTACCTTAGTAAGCTTTTTTTCTAATTAGAAAAGACACTATTCTTGTTCCTTTTAAATAATTTCTTGACTACTTACTTTCCAACATTTTTTCTACACTAAGAATTAATCCCATGAAGCTTGAGCTTTAAAAAGTAAACCATGTTTGGAATTCTGCAGACATGAAGGGTGTTGTTCATGTCATGCTAAATATCCACTTCTTGAGGTGGACCACTAAAATTCCACCTCAGGCCAAACAATATATATCAATGGGCTTTTCCAGTGGGATTCTTTTTTGTGTATGGATTTGCGTCTACGTTATTTACAGTTATCTACAGTTTTTTTTTTTTACTGTAAAATAAGTAAGAAGTCAAGCTGCTGGCATCTGATGTCTGAAATATTTTTCTTCCCCAGAAATGCATAGCAAACTACCTGTTCTTTATCCATTACTGCTAGATTGTCTGAAGGGTTACTTTTATTTAGCACATGAAAAGCCATCATAAAATGAAGGTATTATGGTACCAAGAAATATTATTATAATAGTTCTGTACTACTATGATAAATCTTTTATGTATATTTTATCTCTTGCAACCAGTAGCAAGACTCTTCTCTGGGTCTCTATCTACTTTTCTTTGTATAATTAACTGGTGATTTATAATTTCGCAGTATTTCAACAGCAAAGAATTCTCTATTTTCTCTCACTTTTGCACAAAGCTAATATAAATTGGGAATAATGTCACACTTCTTTGGGTGTGATTAGATCCCATGCACACATGTATGAAATGTCATTAATGTTAGTATTTTTACCTTGCTCGTATTCTGAGAATGCCATTAGAAGAGTAAGGTTTAGATTAGTTGTCATTTTTATACTGCCTTACTGAGCTTTTTTACTTTTAGCAACCTTTCAGGTGGTAGATTGCCCTGTGCCAATTCTTTAGCAGGCCAAAATGTCAGAACCTAAACAGCTAAAAGAGCATTCTTTGCTGATTTGTGGTGTCCATGTGCTCATTCTGAAAAAAAGCCAAGAAAACAAACCATATCTGTTGATTTCTTGTAGGCCTCTTTGGGTAGCTTACCTGTAAAAGGAGATCCTTGGAGTCTTTCTACTGTGATTATGCTATTATGTCAGGTACAAAGGCAAGCAGAAACTTGCTTTGTGGTTCTAAAGATGAATTTAAAGTCAAAAAGTTGCTTTTTAGAAGTATAACATATAGAGCCAGTGCTACATTTGAGTAGTGGGTGCATAATGTTTTAAAGGGAAATAACAGATTGTAATGAGAAAGGGTCTCAGTTCTTAGATGCACCAGATAAATTTTTTCTGTTGTTTGAAAGCAATAGAAAAAATTTACTTAAGGGAAACAAAGTGAGAATCATTTATGTACCTAGCTACCCAAATGTTGCAGAATGCACTGCTTTTTGAGTACTTCATTATTAAACCTCACATGCAGCACTCCCAATTTTTTACTCAAACTTTGCTGTTCATGTCCATAATGAGATGATGAAGAATAGGATACTGGAAAAAAAATCAGTACCATAATTTCTAAATAACTCTAAGTAATAGAAAATTAACTTACAGATATTTTTAGTGAAAACTATATAAGCTATTTATAGTATCGCAATTTTTAGAAGCGTAAGTTTGGTCCTTTGTAATACATTCAGTAATTTAACATTAAAAATAGTGTTAATTGTTCTTGATTGATTTCCTGCAAATGCATTCATCTGTTCTTGACTATTCACGAGTTTGGGATGTCTTCATGATGATTCTTCTTTACATCTTATTGATTCTGATTCCAAATATGGGCTGATTTATGCCTGTAAAAGCAATTTTATTGCTTATGGTTAGTAAACATCAGCAGCTGAGGAGCAATACAGAAAGGATGTAATTTGTGTATTCCAAATCTATAGACTTTTATTTCACTGCAGGAGTTAATCAGCAACGCACATCAGATTTTTTTCCTGCTCCATCTGCTTGGACTCTGACGTTACACAGGCATCAATGCACTTAGCATTAACATTGCAAACAGTTCTCATTTAAATCAGCTTAGTAGATGTAGATGCTTAAGTTCAAATAAAAACACTTTACAGTGACATTCCTAAGAAAACAATGTACTGGCTTACCTGGTTACCCCAGGTTTTGTAGCACTTGATTTCTAATTCCTACATGCTTAAACAAATGAGTACCTACACAGAGGCTGAGCTGCTGTTGGCACTCCATTCCCCATTGAACTCAGTGAACTTGCAGGTGAGTGGATGATCTAGCTGCCCAAATCTATTTCAGCTGTAGCACTAATGTGCAGTCAAGTCTAGGTATTCAATTAGTTGCCCTAAAGCTTAATTTTGAACATGTGCACTGTGTTGTGGAAGATAAAATGTGTGAAATACAGTTGGTTTGACTGCTTATCACTCCGAGCAATATATTTGACTTTCCTTTGACTCTCTTGCATTTTGGAACCTTATTCTGGAGCTTGTAGTTTTTAAATGCAAGTTAACTTCTTGTCTCTGCAAAGCTCAATTAGGTATGACATTTGGAATAAAGAACAGTACATTAAAACAATTACAATTCCATCTCATTCTGGCAAGCTTAATTGTAAGAATATGTGCAATCCCTGTTCCTGTTTCCCTATACTTTGCCCAGGTTGGTACCAGCCCAGAGCTGAGGGTTGCTACTACTGTATGCCAGTCAATAAAAGGAATCTAATCTTTCTGGTTTGTGGAGCAGGGGGTGGCAGACTAAGAGCACGCTCTTATTCTTAGCCAGGAAAAGGATGAATGTGAGAAAGTGCCTCTCTCCGTCTAGGCTTTAGCACATACATAGAATTGTTTTCTTTTGGTATTTTGAGTTCTCTGGCTACTTCTGAGATTAAACCAGTCAGAAAAGAGCTAATAAAAACTTAAAACCGATAAAACAGTTTTAAGTTTCCATGTATTGCAGCTGCAACACTTATTCTGTGTCTTTGCACTTGTTGGTTTTGAACGTACTGTTGTAGTAATGCAGAGAGCAGATGAGGCCTCACACTGACTACCTCTCATGCAATAAAACCCAAGCTCATTCAGTAGTTAATGTTGATTACAGTTGAGCATCCTTTGGCCACATGATTCAGGGAGGTGGTAGTGGGGAGAATAGTAAACAAGAAATAATAATGAAGACTTTATTTCAGTGATGTATGTGGTATACCTGATACCCATAGTACCAACTCCAACTGAAGGAGGTCCTACAGCTTCTGGTAGGAAATAAAAAATGAATTTGGCTATGCTATAGTTTTTGTTGTGCTCTAAAATGTAACAAAAGATGTCATCTGTTTCCTTAAGGCTAAGTCAGATTTTCTAGGATATTGTGTCCAAAACATACACACAATTCTAATTTTTGAGGAAACATGATGCTCTTTTACCTGTTGCAATGTAATTGGATAATGCATGTACAAATGACTTGTGTAGCCTGCCAATGAATGTTGCTAATGCCTTACCAAAAAAAAAAAAACAAAAAGAAAAAAAAAAAAACAAAAAAAGGATAAAGCATATTTTTTGTAATTTTTTTTTTCCTCAGAGGCAAATCAAAACAATGCTAGATTTGGGAAACTGTTTACTGAAAAGCATTTTCTAATAGATCTCTGAAGAAGTGCAATTGTATAATTACTATTGTTCAGTGCATACAGTACATTGTCTCCATCACTCTGTACACTGCTGCTATTAGTGCTTGTTCTAATAAATCTCAATGTACACTTTAAACTGCTGTCATCTGTGTTCTGATTCATTAATATAAGAAACACTTGGACAATGGTTCTCAATTAAACTATTTGTAACTAGTTAGATTAATTAATTATTAATCATAAAATTCTTAATATATATTTTACAGTTTGATTTTTAAGAGGTGGGTTATAGTGGTAGCAAAGGCATGGAAACAGTGGCTTTTCCTTTCTAACCCTTTTCCACTGCAGGAATATTTTTATAAAACTTTTCCCAGTTTCTTTAAATCTGTCAGGAGCTACCAACTGCAGTCTCAAAGAAGGTAACTTTCTTTTTGGCAGTTCCTAGTTATATCTTCATACTGCAGCTGATAAGAGCCTTTTTTTTTTTTTTTTTCACTTCATCTTGTTCTTTCTGATTAAAGGGAGCTTGCAGTATGCTTCTCAAGTTTTGAGAGAGAGTGTAGAAAAAATTGTTCCTGATCTAACAGATTTGAAAAAAGTGGAAATGAAAGAAAAAACAATTACTTGACACCCACCCTGTCTGGCCTCTTGGAAAAATAACAGTATGTGGGATTTTGAGATTTTTCCATTATGTGTTCTTGTCAGCTGTTTGGCCCTTAAAATGAAAGCATAATAAAAAATAAGAATTTGGTTGGGAGGAGGAATTAAGGTTTTTGTTATTTCTTGGCATTGTAAAAAGAACAAGTGTTCAAACAGTCTGGAATGCTGCCTGGGTGGAAGGAATTGCAAAGGACGGGAAAAGGCTTTTTTCATGAATGGCAGCACTCTCTGTCTTGTGTCAGAGTACACATCTTGTCCAAACCTGTGCTCTGAGGCAGGGGCACACTAGGAGCTTTTTCCCTGTTAAACATTCCACTAGTGAAACTCTGCTCTGCTTTCTCATTTGTCCAGTTGAGATCTGTCCTTTACCTCTGAATACATTGGATGACTGTGACTTAGCAGAATTACTGTGCACGAGTGAAATGTGAAAAGTTCTGTCATTACTTAATTGATCAAAAAAATGAACACAACAAACCTTTGGGAATAGAGTGCAAGGGGCCTGAGAGGCAGCACAAGCAATCTGACACCTAATTTAACACCAAAACTATTACTTTAAGTATGAAAGTAAATGACATATTTAGATTTAATCTAAGCAAGAGACAGGTGATGCTTCTTCATAACCACAAACATGTAGGCACTGTGGTGTGGTGAAGTGAGACAGTGTGGGAAGCTATTGACAGGATTTCATTCTGACTCAGCTAAAGGAGTTGCCCACAGAAAGCTGTTCCAAGTTTCATTGCTGGTACAAAAATCTGTTCTGATATGATGATACATAGCATTTTTGCACAGCCAATATATCAAGCCGCATGGTTCTTCATGTCCTCATGATCTTACTAAATATTTAAGTTGGTCTAAATGTTTAAAAAATGCTGCACTTCAATATGGAAAATTATTTTTAGGTAAGTAATTATTACTAAGTCAGGTTAAAAGAAACTAAGCTGAAACATAAATCAAATGCAGAGTACCAGGGGCTAGCTGAGGACTTTATTTTGATTGAGTAGTGAGTCTAATTTTACTCAAGGGCAACAAATAAAATGTCTTATATTTAGACTGTTATTTTTACTTCTTAGAGCTATGTCTAAGGTTTTACTGAGAGTAGATAAAGAGACAGGTTAGGTTGTATATCCCATATCTATATCCCAAGTGCATATTAAAAATTGTATATTTTAAAAATCGGAAAAAAAAGGTGTGCATAAATGCAGGTTACAGACATGAATTTGTTGTGCCTGTGATGAGACTACATTAGATTATTAATTACAAGGATAAATTCCAAGGCAAAACTAAATATGTAGTTGCCTTTCTCACTGATGAGCATCTGACTACATTTCCTTTGGTAAAGAAAAGAGACTAATTACTAGCTCAAATTTCACAACCACCCTAGGCTTCTTGAGCAGGTTTTTTGACAAGTCAGTGGAGGAAAAAAATATAATTAAACATTCTCAAAGGCTTACTCGTTGGACTGCAGGTGGACTACAAGTTTTGGTAAGTGTGTTGGGTTATTTCAACTGATAAAATTTAAGGTGTCAATTGTCTTTTAAGTTCTTTAAGTAGGTTATTTCTGAGGACCTTGCATTACATGTAGCAGTCAAAGAAATTCAAGAGTATAGCACAAAAGTACATCCATTCTTCAATTCTAGTTAAAGAACAGACTTCACTTAAATGCTGATCAGCTGACCTAGAACAACAGTATCAGGCTACTTTTCATGTTTGGTGACAAGAATTTTTGCCACGTCTGTTAAAATGTTTAGTATATGGGAAATGCTCAAGTCTATTCTTTATGTCTACATGTGTGAAAAGAATAAATTAGGAAACTAGAGGAAGACATATTCTTGTAGCATGAAAAGGAGCAGGCTCAATAAACAAAGAGGTGATTATGAAAGAGGATGCTGAATTCTTGCATGCCCTAAAAATTCTGATTTAATTTTTTCTGTTTATAAATACTCTGTATCCAAAGATCTGAGGGTACTTTGAAATAGTGATAATCAGTTCTTGCAGTATCCTTCCCTGAGAAGTGACACATTAGCACAGCCACATACATTTAGTTTCATAGACAGAGGTTAATTGCCCAGTATCACAGAACAGCTAGTGTCAATGCCAAAAATAAAAGCAGTCCTGATGCTGAGTTTAAAACATAAGGAGAAGCAGCAAGGAACAAGATGTCTGTGACTGAAGAAAGTTTTATATAGACATAACTGTACCAGCACCCATCAGACAGCTTAGCATGGACGGTGTGTTATAACATAGTAGACAAATCCTTGTTTTGTAACTTTTCTTCAGATACAGTGGCACAGCAGCATCTGCAGTTCTACATCCTCATACAGGTGGTTGGGCAAGCCCACAAAGCTGTCCTCTCACACAGGCACACTTACTGACAGATGATGGTTAAAAAAGATTTAGCCATCTGGGGAGCATCCTTCAAAGGAAAGGAAGCATTAAGCATACTTGAGGTTACATTGGCTTGTTTGTTCTAGATTTGTCTTCATGAGCTAATAATGCTTCGTGATGAAAAAAGCTTTGTTGTATATAGTAATGTTTATGTAACAAATGAAAGCTGGAAGATGAAGGGAGAAATGAAATTTTAAGTCTTAACTGACTGGATAAACTGAGCTGGTCTTGAGATTAAACTCAAAATTTACACTGTATTATGCTGGTAATTTGTTTAATATCTTCTCAGTGAGAAAAAATATGCTGTCAGTTGCCAGACTGAGAGCTGAAAGATATGCCTGCTTCTCACAGGTGGTAAGTGTAAATGCAAACATACTATCTCAACAAATCTGTCCCTGGAAGACTACTTTTGCATTTCTTTTTAGTAAAGGTTTCACAGCTAACACATCCATTGAAAATATTGCCATTAATATTGGGGCAATTACAAAAAAGCAAAAGCTGGGATATTTCATACACTCTAAAGATGGACACAGGAAACATAGATTAAGTAATCTGTACGTCCATGAACTAAGGTCTGGAACCTGAAAGGTAAGTCTGTGGAAGGCCATATAAAACAGTCACCAGAATTTGTATTCCAGGAGCTCTGAAGTTATGTAAGTCATGGTATTAAACCAGATGATTTTGCTCATACGTGAGACTCTCTAGACAAATGCCACCTCAAAAAAAAAACCAAAAAAAGAAGTCAAATGCTGTTAAACCCGCTCAGGTTGTTAGGTTGGAAAAAAAAAAAAAAAAAAAAAAAAAAAAAAAAAAAAAAAAAAGAAGTGTGTGTATAATAAGGACATATTTTGCCCCGTAAAATGTTTTTTTGTTACCTCCTGAAATATCATGGTGTCTATATTGCACAGATCCTGTCTTTTGAGGGAAATACTCATGCCATATGCTGGAAAGTTATGGAATTTTGCAAGTAATTTTTTCAGTAGCATTTTCTTTTGCTGTTTTTTTATATGTTAAATTCTTGCACTTGTTCTTTTGCAGAGATCTGTAGGTAAACATAATACAGTTCAAAGGCACTTGAAGTGTACATGATGCACCCTTGTTCAGTTGCCTGGAGATCTGGCAACTGATGGCATCTTTTTGTACACTAAGAAGATATTAAACAAATTACCAGCATAATTTGCTGCAGATTGTGGATTTAATCCTTTCGAGTGAAACACCAACTAAGTTTATCCAGTCAGTTAACACTTAAGATTTCTTTTCTCCCTTCAGCTGACTGCTTAATCATGCTAATCTTATGATATGGTTGACTGTGGCAAGAAATTAATTAAAATAAGATCAGTTCAAATGGATTACAGATGGTTTAAGATTTCTGGATTGAAAATAATGAAATAATTCCACATTTTCAGCTCCTTCAACAAATCTCTAATTTGCACTGCCTTAGATCACCTTGTAAATGTCTCTTTAGACACTCTATAATTACAGGTGACCAACATTCCTGCAACAGATAATGCAGGATAAAAAATCTCCATGTTCATATCAATATGATGTAAGGAAAAAATACAGTATTTAAGCATAAAATATTCTCAACTATATATAGCTAGTACTTGCTATGTTACTACTTCATGGCTGAGACCACTCTGGAAAAACAGAACTCATCTTGCACAGGAATTGCTCCCTTGCTCTTCCCTTCAGGGAAAGATAATCAGGCTAGAAAACTCCCCTTGCTCTTCTGTGGAGGGTTGTGGTGGTGCAGAGGGGAGGCCTTGTCAGTGCCCTTATGTGGCTCTGTGCTGAGGGGAGTGGAACTTTTCAGCCCAGATCCTCCCCAGAGAGCAAATGTCAGCAAGGACTTTCATCTGCACAATCTTGCCTTGGAGAGACAAGGCAAGATTTTTTTATTCCAGTGATGACTCAGGCATAACTTATGCACTTGGAAATTAAATGTTTTTCATTTATTGAGAGCACGCCAGGGCTGCAGAAACACTGGAAGTTCATGAGTACACTCGTGTGCCAAGTACAGAAGCGTCTAGTGCTGAAGGAGCAGGAAAATACCTTAAGTTTCTTCACTTGGATGTGCAAAATTAGTGAATGTTTTCAGAACATGGCAATGTTACTGTGCTTGGACTCCTCTGATCTGTGGCATGAGGACAACACAAACATCTGCAGAAGCATTTATGATGGATTATAGAGTGTTAGAGTAACAGGAATAGCACATAAACATATTAAATGAAATTATTCATTATCAAAATTAGAGCTAGATCAGATTGAGTATGATTTATGACCATGTACTGAGTAAGAAAAATACAAATGCATGTTGAATAAACAGTGCCAGCTGATCTTAATAATTTGTGGGAAAAATAGCATCCTGTCAAACATAGATATACAGGATTAATCTAAACCAAGGATCAACGGGCAATTTTCATTTTAGAGTTCCCTTAGATTTTCCTTCCCTTTAAAAGCTTTTCAGTTCTGTTAATGTGTTTTGATTGAGGAAATATGTACAGAGTTTTTCAAATAATGTATTATGAATTACAGCCAGAATTAACTGCAGCATTTCCCCATGCTTTCAATTGAAAGTCTACATATAACCTTGATTTTTCAGCACCCTCTAGAGTAAGTATGAAGATCCAGCAGTCTTTCCTTTCCTCGTAGATAGCTGAAGTAATGCCCTCCTCTTTTTGCCATTTTGTTGGATTTCCTGATACTCTGAACCTTTAAAAATATTATGGAAGTATTGACACATGATAAATTATTAAATGAGTGTTCACATTATAAAAAACAGTTCTTAGGATACTTTCACATGAAAATCTTACTTCAGAAAAAAAGCCAATCAAACCAATTGTTACCTGGCAACAGGGATAATATTCATACTAAAGCGTACATGCCTGTGGCTGATGCTTTACCTACCCTAACTGCAAAGGGAGTCTCTGGAATAAGTGCTACAAGGTTTAGCCAGTTCCGTGTTCATCACTCTTATTAGAAAATCAATTGTTTACGTGAGGGTGGGTCAGCTTATTCTGCCTCTCTCACAGATCTTCCACAGTGCTCTCTACTGTCTGTCTTCTCTTCGTAATTTTGTCTTTTTACACTGATGCTTTGTATCTTGGATCCTTGAGTTGCTCCTCATTCCTCTACTAATAATGTCACTTCCTTCTGCAATTTTACTTTCATCATTTTGCACGATTCTCACAATTTAATGAGGTTTTCAGTAGTCTGATCTAAATACATGCAGCTCAAGCCTAGCCCTTGTGTCAGGGACAGCTAAGTCCATAGAAGATGAATAACAAATAACAATATGAATAATAGGAGATGAATAACAAATAACAAATGCTTCCCCCCTGCCCCCAGGCTGCTCTGATCTTACACTTCAGCCCAGTGCAGCTCATGGTCTCCAGCAGAGTTCTCCCAGGTAGGTTATGGAAGTGCTGTGAAAGGCAACACCGGCTCACAGAGCTACCAGTGCTCTTCAAAGTGTAATTCCAGTGCCCTCCCAGAGCACCTCTGGGCTGCTCTGTTGGCATTGCTAAAGCACCAGAATTCAGCTGCAGCAGGGACCCAACAAACAGCAGTACACCAATAACTCCCAGTGGGAAGCTGAGGGTAATGGAAGCTAGTTTTCTGTTTCTGTGACAGTAAATTTTGATTTTAAAGAGGAGCAATAAACTGCCAAGAAAAGGGCACCATTTCCCTCTCAGTTTACACTGGTAATTCATTATTCATCATGCAGAATTAGAGAGCTTAACTGCAGATCTCTGAGAGAAGTCTCAAGCAGTACACCATAGAACTTCAGTAGCTAAATTGCTGTTGATTCTTTAAAAGTGAAATATTACTCAGTCTAAAAAAAAGCAGTTTAACAGATTTTTTTTTTTCTTCAAAGCATGTTAATTTGTTTGCAAGAACAATACAAAAAGAATTGAACATGGGCTCAATGTCTGGAAGCTACACTTGATACAGAGCTTTTTATTATTATCATTACTAATGTCATAATATGTTTGCTGCTGCAACCAAAAACTTTGTTAAACAGGTTGGTGATGGAGGAAGATTAGTTCCAGTGCCCAGCCTCAGTGAAGCTGACAGATACCAACCTCTGAGCCTTGTGATTAAAAAAAGAAAATGTTCGCTTTCAAAAAAATCTAAATTTGCTTCAACACCTTTTACATTAAAAGACATTCTTCAAGGGGAGAAAGAAATTTCTGCAGGTAAGATTTTCATCTTTCTTCAAAGTGAGAAAATGCATGTTTTCAAGTAAATACATAGTAAACATAGTTTAAACTGTGCAGGTATTGTGTTGTTTCCTTAGTAAATGGCTAATAACATTTTTCTTGCTTAGTAATGTAAGAAATATTTAAGGCAAAAAGTACAAATCAAAATAGTAAGAAAAAAGGGGGAAAATGACTTTCTGGAAAAAGTGTAAAAAAAGAAAGTAATTTATACTAAAATGCCTTGATATTTTCTGGATTAAACAAATACTTGTTTAATACAAGTATTAAACAAATTCAATTAAGCCTTTTTTTTTCACAAACCACAAATTCCTGACAGATGTACTGCTGTATGTTGATTAATTGCTACATAAAATTTGTTTAGAAATGTACCCTTTTCTCTGCATACTCACTTTTAAGTGTGTAAGAGACTCAGTTCCAGAGCTGTTTCATGCTGGCAGTCCCTGGTGCTGAATTGAGCTCGGCACAGGTAGAAGCACTTGCTATTACATCTAACTGATGTAATTGGATTTTCATAAGACTTTTTCCACGCTTGCAATCTTTGTGGTGTATTTAAAGAACTTAACTGTTTTTAAATTGCCTTTTCTATGCAATATTGTAAATTTCAAGGAGATTCTATGAGAATTATGAGGTGCAAAATCGAACTATACTGCCTATATCTTCCTGTACATTCCTTTGAAAAGTGTTTAATTCATGTCTACATGCTCTGTTTTCTCAAAACAATTTCATTGCTTTATTTCTTTTGAAAAGATGTAATTTTTGACAAAATTATTTATGATATTATTTGCACAACAAATGCATCAGTTAAAAACTCTACTAAGAAAAACAAGTATGAGCACAAGATGGCAGAAATACCACTTGATCCCACAAGAGGGGATTTCAGGACACAGGCATGATAAGAAAAAATTTAATCCTATGTCTTACATTTAGGAGAAGTCAGCTGGCTTGTCCTGAATTAAAATAATTCAAAATCTCATTAAAAAGTCTGAGAAAAAGGTTGCAAAATCTCATTAAAATGTCTCACAAAACCTTACTAGTCTTTTCTGTAAAGGTTAAATATCATGCGCAGAAAGTATTGTCCTTTAACGTAAGCAAAGAGGTTTGTAATTGATTTTCCTTTTTTGTGTGACAAAGACAAGCATTTCCAATCCTTTTAGAATTATGAAAAATATATGAACCTTCTTTTTGGTTAAAAACAAATACAAACAGGATTCACAGTAGGTGACTTCGTAATGTTATTTAATCCTAATATCCTCAAAGGATTAAAAACAAAAAAGGAATAAACCCCAGATTCTTAGATGTATTTGGAAATCTAATTCCTGTGTTCATTTTAATTTGGTAGCCAATGTGTTCTAGTATTTTTTCTGTAAGTGCAATGGAAATGTATTTGATATTATAAGACATTTTTGTAGAGATGATTTGGTACATACCATTTGATTGTACAATAATCGAATCCAAACTTTTAAGCAAGTCAAATTTACCTGTTGTTTTCCTTCCAAATAAACTGACACAGTCCCTGGGCAGAGTTAATGTTACTGGCACACCCATGTCTCACTCATGTGTTGCAAAAATGAAGAAAAATTAGCGTCTTTGTATGGCATCTAGACAAAATTCAGAATTCCTTAATATTTTTTATACAGTGGCTTTCATTTTATTTCTAGTTTTCATATTCTGTGTGGCCTCCACTGAGTCATTTTGGGTTTCAGAGCCTCTGTCATTAAAGCCAGAACACACTACATGTGTTGGTTATACGTATTAACACCATGGTCACAGGTAGAAGTAGCTGAGGAGAATAATGATGAGCACAGAAATTTGAAAATACCTCTAATCAAACCCAGGACTCCTATGTATTCTTTCCATCATTCATCAAGTAGCACCAATTAACTAGTGCTCAATGTAGCTCTGAATTTCATATCAAAATGATTAAGCATTGTAGAAATAGTACCATTTATTCTTGCTATGTGAAAATACTATGTTGGGACTTTTCATCACACAAAAGTTACCTTCTTTTACTCAGGTGTCTCGTCTTACCAGTTGCTCAACTATGAAGACAAATCAGATGTTTCGCTTAATGGCAGAAGAGGAAATCAGATAATGAACGATGTTGGTTTTGATGTTGCTGGATCAGATTCTGTTGCCTTTAAAGCTTCATTTGGCATAGTGACCAAACACGAAGTTGAAGTACCAACATTACTTAAAGAACTTACTACAAGGTTGTATTCTGTGTTTTGATTTCCGTTTCTATAATTCTGTTTCATGCAGTTAGGTTGAAAGTCTGGCATGGTTACGTTTTGATTATTTTTAGTAATCAGTAGCAGTCACCATCTGATATTTTCAAGGGTATCAGGCTGGATCACTGGGATTAGACACATGACCTATATAATACAGGCTGTACAATTTTTACGAATTCTTTGAATTACAGTGCATATCTCAAGGAAAAAAAAACCCAGACCAAATTCAGAGAGAAAGAGTCTATCCAAACTCCTATCTGCGTTATACCATAGAATTGAAAATTTGAAATCTACTTTGAATGACATTACCCAACTTCAGCTTTCGGAAACAGGATTTCTTTGCCTATGATGAACTAGAAAGCCATATATATTTTTGCCATTGTAGGTACTTTGAGGTTTTATGAAGCAATTAACCTTTTCTGCAAAAAGCAAAATAGGTTTATCTACTTTAATTTTTCATAATTTTCTGTGACTTTTCTTTAAATCCAGTCTCTTTTACCAACATTCTTGTTGAGTTGTGGACACTGAAAATGAACTTGGTATTCTTGTGGTGCTAGCACAGATGTCAAACGTGTAGAAACATGATGTGACTAATTCTAGGTGAAATTATTTTTTTTGTATTTCAAAGATTGTCCCTTGGTTACAATGTCATCCCAGTGAATCCCAGCAGTGCATCCCAGTAAATTATTTACGATGCATGATGCAACATTTGGCCTATGCAAATAATGTTACCTTGTTGTTATTTACCAAGAAGTGCATGCCATTTTGTATTCTATACCTACCTTTTCCTAGTTTATTTTTAACCGCCAAATATTTGGGGGTGAGGAAGGAGGATCTATGCTCCTGAAAAAAAGATTCAGTGTCATAGAACTAACTGCCACTGTGTGTAGAAATTCTTCTACAAACACTTGTTTCATGATTGTTCAGTATTGTTTATAAGTGATATAGGGTTTTTTTATTTCACTTAATGGCACTAACACCAGAGTCAGATGGACAGGCTTTGAATTTTCCAGGGTGTCCCAGATATCATCTCTAACATCTGTGCAATACTGGCTTTCCTTGAATTTTTTAGTTCTTCTGTTCCCAAATACTGAAAACCAATATTGAGTTTCCAGAGACCTCCTTGGTCAGTTGTTTTACTGCTATGAAACAGACACTTTGTTGATTTATTTACTGATTTAAAGTTGCTTAGCTGTTTTGTAAACTGCTAATTATGTCTGAATTTCCTTCCTGCCTCCCTCTTGATTTTAGAAAAATAAACTTTGATCATTGTCTAGTCCATCAATCAAGAAAAAGTAGAATGGAAATTTTGTGTGTGGTCATGGAAAGTATTCGAACTACAAGGCAGTGCTCGTTAACTGTCCATACTGGAATGCGTGGAGAGACAATGAGGGTAAATATGTTTGACACCTCTGTAACTTAAATGACCAAGCATAAAAAGTTGATTTTTATAAATTTTATGGTTTAATTGTTCTTTTATAATGTAAGCTCAGAAAAAAAATCTGAAGTAAATCAGTATTATTGTACTGATGTAAAGTGGTTTAAAACTTGGTCTTTTGTTAGCAGTGCTTATGCGACTGAGGGATGGGAAATGCATGAAAGGATGGCTAGACAATGAGCCATTGCTTGGGGTAAAATCTCGGTGAAAATATGGAATTTACTACTTCTTAGTTTGACTTTACAATAAATGTATCACCTTTCTTTCATTGTTATGGTCATCTTCTGTAACACGTTGGAATTTCAGGTTTTTATTTGAAGGACCAGCATCTTACTCCCTGTCCTATGCTCTTCCTCCCCTGCCCCCTCGATGTGTTTGAATAATTTAACCTACAAGTCTTCTAACTTTGCTCTTTCTAGTATTTATAAATCATTCACATAATTCTCAGTGAATGATACAAATTACTCTCTCTGTATCAAAATTTATTAAAATGCAAAATACTTAACAGAAAATTCTTTAGTTATGAAATTTGATCTTCAATTTCAAAGTTTCCCCCGGCATTATAATTCTCAATATATGAAGTTAAGATTAATATTATGTTTATTTATTCATTTCAATTTGTAACTTTTTTCTTTTGATCCTTCTCTAAATTATAGTTTCACATAATTGAAGATCAGAATTATAAAGGGAGGGACAAAGCCATTGTTTTTCCTGCACATACAACTATTGCTTTTAGTGTGTTTGAACTCTACATTCATTTGGATGGTAATTTCGGTAAGTGATGTGAATTACTGTCATTACTGCTATTATTTATAATGATCTAAGTTTTTAAAACTGTTTTATTGCTCTTGATATACGTAAGCCCTAATTCCCTACAATGGGATGCTTTAATTTTATGCACATAAGTATTCTGACATTCTGACAGAAATAGTGCTTGAAAAGATAAACAAGGCAGGCACTAGAAAATAGTCTGCTGTGGGAATATTTTTTAAAAGTTAGTTTGACTTTGTATTTTTTAAATTCTGTGGTTGCATGGAACAAAAAGTCCCACTTATTTATGTTTCTAGCTGGTGAGAAACAGGTTTCTGAGACTATCTGATCAGTTTTGCATAAAATAGGCAAGTACAAAGATACAAGTAAAGAAAAAAGTGTACAGAACTTCTAAACTAATAACATTTTTTTCTGTTGGGGCTTTAATTTCAGTCTGATACATCATTTGCACATATAAATATCTAAAGCTATTTAGGAGGAAATAATTGCAGTAATTGTAAACAAATAAAAATTTGCATAGCTTATATTTTACTTTTAAGTCTTTCAAGTTATGGATAGAAACATAGATGATACTTGTTTTTATTTAAAAAAAAAGTTTTAATAGTTGATTCAGTATTGGAAGTGGTGACTACAGAACTCAAAGCCTTGCTTACTAAGTTTCATTTCAGCTTTCAAGTAAGACTACAGAAATGTTTGTCCTTCAGAATCAGGGCTTCCATTGGTATGATACTGACTGTCCTGACCCCTTAACATGACCATAATTTGTGTATGAGCCAAAACAGGCTCTGAGGATGTTAATTGAAAGCCACCAACAGTTTAAAATCTCTATTGAATCTGTGTTACTTCATTCTGTGGGCTATTACTATGTGCAGACTTGTATTTAAAGGGTGTACTAGCCATTAAAAACACTAGCAAAGCTAAGTTTAATCACTGTTTACTTTATTGTTCAGAAAGCATATTAAATGGTTGGTCAATTATGGCTCTTATATTTAGTCCTTTTAAAAATTTTAATTTTTACAGAACTCTGTGTGACTCCAATTGCAAAAGGAGGATTTGAAAGAGAGAAATCTGCATCATCTTCACTGACCAAATTAAGGAGATTAAAGAATAATTTGTTTCATCGAAGTATGACTTTTGATATTTATATACAAATGTCTTATTTAAGAGTGGTTTTTGTTCCTTTAATGTCTGTGCAAGATGGATGTTTAAAAAAAACTGATGGAAAATGTACTTATCAATTTTTAGTGTATTGAAATGATTATAGAGTTATTAAAAAATACATTTGAGAACCTGTCTCTTAGAAATAAGAAATCTGTTCATTAAATGCTAATGATCTTAAAACTTATGACTGTTGATAAAACAGTATTGAGTAATTACACAGCTAACTTAGCATTGAACCTATTTCATTTGTTTGCCATTTACAGCTCCTATTATGCAATACAAGTTATAAATACAGTAATATTTGAGGGCAAAAGCTGGAAGTTTAAATACTAAACAATATTAACCACAACAATTGAATGTACTCCTTAGGCACCATGTTCCCGTGGCAGGGATGTGGCTGGGACACCATCATAGTCCTCTCTTTTCATTCTAATATAAACATACATAGCATCCACAAAAATGCACATCTCTGTATGCAGCTTTAGACCAAGATCTTAAACTTGTAACACACCTGGTCCAAGTACTTTGGAAATCTGCAGATCTGAGGTGAAGATAAAGCAGTAAAGCAGTAAACGTGTCCCAAAGGCTGCTCTGTAAAGGTGTCCTTCCTCCACTGTATCCCATTCTCGATCAAAGGACTTTTATGGACCAAGCCTTCACTGCTGCTCCAGTCCACACTAGGGAAATAAATCTTCAGTGGATGTGATACATTTCAGGAGCTGTAGCTGCCTAAAAGTTCTTCACTCAAATCT
Organism: Cettia cetti; assembly: GCA_013401135.1. Taxonomy (NCBI): domain Eukaryota; kingdom Metazoa; phylum Chordata; class Aves; order Passeriformes; family Sylviidae; genus Cettia; species Cettia cetti. The sequence goes on along the minus strand of VZUI01052399.1, from coordinate 7,236 downwards.
AGTCAGTCCCTGAAGAGAGAGGGAAAGGTAGGTTGTTCCTACCTGGCACATCTGGATGCTCAGAAATCTGCTAGGAGGTTAACAAGGAGTCCTCCAAGTTTTCTAAACATAGCTAGTGGGATTTCCTTGTAATTAATAGGAAATAAAAGTGAATTTACAATGTTTAGAACATAAAACTAGAAATGCAACAATAGAAACAGGTAAGTACACCGCTGTGGTTTGACTTTGCACCAATTTCTCATAAGCTTGCCTCAAGCCTGTCCTTTAGGTATATTTCTAAATAATAATTACATAAGTCATACACAAAAAATTATGGCTTTTGTCAGTGTCTTAAGAAAAATTTTCATCACACAGGGTTTTTGATGGAAAGTAATCTATATGGTATGCTTAAAACAGTTTTGTGAATCAGTTATAATTAAACTGGCTTTTTTTTAAACAACAGATCATAACCTAGTAACAAATCACTGCTTCTTTTTCTTGTGCGTTCTTTTTCAGATAAAGGAATAGTGGAAATTGTTGCTAACTCTGACCCTTACTTGGAGGACCTTTTCACAGATTATTATGAAAAAGCTGCAAGCATGACTGATGTCTCTACAAGTTATCTCAGAGACGGTTCTCATATCCGAATTAATTTACTTAACAACAACATCCCCAAAGGCCCCTGTGTCCTCTGTGGAATGGGAAGTTCTAAAAGGGAGACAGTCTATGGATGCCTGGAGTGTTCTTTTAATGGACAGAAGTATGTACGGCTGCATGCTGTGCCCTGTTTTGACCTCTGGCATAAGAGAATGAAGTAACTGATCTGGGTAAGTGCCTTTTGTCACAGACACAGGCATAACTGTGCCACAAACTTTTCAGAGTTGGTAAATATGTCTCCAATTGTGAAATGCAAAACAGTGAAAGTGCAAAACATTTTATTACACTGTTATCTTCAAATTCTTTGCTTTGCAGTTAATGACCTCTACTTTAAAATGCACATGAATTCCCTGATGTTGTTTTTTCTAGAACCTTCTCATTACCTTGATAATGAAAAACATATTTTCAAATAAATAGTATTTTCATAATGGAAAAATATATGCTAGAACTGAAAGTTGTTTACACAAACTTGTTGTTAACCCCTCAAATGTTGCCTTTCTCTACGCTGGCATATGATGGTTAAATGAGAATATTTGTTAATAATTTAGTGTTCTCATGAATGTTTAATTGAAGTATCCGATTAAAAAACATGCTAAAACTTAGCTCAAGTCTAATGTTTCAGTTACAAAAGGGAACAACTGGAACTATGGCTGGGAGTTTCATATTAGGGTGCTGTTGCCGTATATCAAGTTTGTTTTGATTATTAAAACGTACCAGCCAGTCCACCTGCTGCAGTTGGATTTTATGTCACAGCTGCTCTTGACTTCATGTGCTCAGAAAAAAACCTGCTTAGCAGAAAATGTTTTGGAAGCTTATGAAAATAATGGAACTGCTTACTCCAACAAGAATTCAGGGGTGGAGGTCTTTAACAAGTACATCCTAGCCTCAGGAAACTGAGTCTGTTGAAGACTGCGACACCAGAGAACTGTGTCCAGGGCTGGGACTGGGCTGTTGGGCAGGGTGCTGTTAAACTTCTCACCACACTGTTTTACACTGGCAGAGCAAAAAACCTTTTTACACCTTTAAAAATGATTTGAAGGATAACCCAGGTATGGAAACTTTTTTTCACTTGTGCTGCCACCTTCACTGTGTACATCTGATTATTACATGTTGAAAGGAATACAGCTATTGCTTTTCATGTATGAAGAGTGAAGTATGTTACACAAGTGTTATGATGTGTTCTGCACAAGCAGAATAGTTAACAGATGTAATTACTGTCTATTAACTATTGCTACTTCTTTGCACTTTGCCAGTGAGGAAAACCAGAATGATGCCCAAGTAATTAATTACTTATGTTTATATATAATATCTCCCACCATCTTCAACTTTATTCAATTAAATTATTAGTGTAGATTTTTAACTTGGTGCTGCTGAATAAACTGGCTAACTTGGTAATTTTACTAAGTCAAATTTAAAAAGTCATTAAAATATTCCTTTTTCTTTAAGACCAGATTCTTTATGTTAATATTACATCAGAGAGGTTGTTTTAAAAATATTTTTGTTACATTCCATAGATAGAGTTCACCTATTTTAAGGCCTTTTAAAGTTAATTGCAAACAGCCTTTTCTCAAGAAGCTAGGCTAGGAGCCTGCAGGGGTCTAAGAGTTGTATTCCTGGAATTCTGTTTTCCCTTTTTATTTTACAGGGGATTGAGAGGTGTTCATCAATTACATTCTAGATATGTCAAAAGTTTCTGTAACTTTTGTGTGCTCAATAGAGCAAATATTTTCATCAGTATTTCACCAAATGAGAGACTACTGAGCAATACTGTAGTTTGGAACATGTTGTAGGAACGACAAATATTAGACCATGTGTACTTCAATTTTATTTCTTTCTTTTTAAACATCTGACACATTTTATTAGCTGAATGTTAAAAATAAGATTTTTACAGTCACCTTAAGAGATATAAAAAGATTCCACTATAAAAAAAATACAAAAGTTTTGTACCAAAGTATTATTATTTAGAATTCAGTGTCCAGAAAACAGCCAAAGATTTTTTAAAGTACCTAGAGTTCATCATGCTGGTAGACATTGTACTCCTTTGCTGATATGAAGCCATCTCTATCATGGTCATTCTTCTTAAATATATCAGCTAAGATTTCATCATGGGCAGAGGGATGACGTTTTTTGCCATCTCTTGCAAATTCTTCTTTCAAATACTGGCTTATCTATAAGAAAAGAAAAAAGTCCAATCATTGTGACTTTTATGCCAGTACTCAATCTAGCTCTCTTCAAAGACACTGGGGTTATACAACTAATGTATTGTGATTCTAGTGCAGACACATCTACAGTTTGTCTATGAGAAGTGTGAGACTTATTAATGTATTAAAGCAGATTCCAGCAAACTACAGTACAGTGTGGTTTGTGTAAACCTTACATGATCAGCTCTAGCAGAGGCAGCTCATGTAAAGATAAAACTGATGCAGTCACACCTATAGTTTTATACATTATTTGTCTCAAATTATTTGCATCATATTACCTCAAGTTCAGAGAGCTTCTTGTCACCGTCTTTGTCTATTTGATTAAATGCTTCAACACTACGAGGTCCCTTATTTACTGCATAAAGTTCAATCTCAAAGATCAGTGTTGCATTGGGTGGAATCTTGCCCTGTGCTATGAATAAAAGAAAAAAAAGTGTTTAAGGAATCAGACACTATGGGCAGAGATCACATGCATAATAAATCCACATTTAAACTTTTTTTTTTTTGTTAAAAAAGGCTGTGTTGATATTCAGATTAAACTCTGAATTTAAATGTTGTGCATCTAGACAGGAAGATGGCTTGATTGTGTTGGATAAATGATTTCGGAAGAAACTTGCTAATCCTGTACTTGCCTGAAACAAAACTATATTTCATTCAGGTACTTTCAGAGGTTAGGTGAATGGTTATCATGAAAAACAAGTACTTCTAAAGTTCTCACTCTTTCACATCCTGTCATATGACAGGGCTTATTTAGAGACTGGTTTTAAGATGTATGTCTTTATAAAACAGCTGAAATCTGATTTAAAATATAACAGTAGTAGATCAATGCTCCTATGCATTTTCTGTCTGAAGAAACAAGCAGACAATATCATGTTTTACCTACTTTGTATGAATTATGGTAAAAGGTAATTTATGTATGCTGTAAAATAGTGTTTAAAACGTACATCCCAAGAAGGAGAAACAAGTTGTAAGTCATCTGACTTGCAAAGAAACCCCACAGAAACTTCAAACTACTGGAATACTTTGCCTGGCCTCTGAATTAAGAAAACAACTGTTAGAATTCTTTATTCTGGGATCAAAGTATTTTCTGACACCTGATGTAAAACCAGCGCTGCCTACAAACACAGGTCCAAGTATCATGCATCTGGCAAAAAAAGGGAACTGTAAAGAGACAGCAACAAACCAATGCGGTCTAAAAATAGCATATGCCAAAAGAACATAAAGAAATCATGCAGTGTAAAATTAAAATGTAAACATGCAAGCTGCCAAAGCCAGTGAGCATGACATTGTAACCTCAGAATTTTGAGAATTTTATGATCCTTCATAAACTGAAGAAAAGCTAAAGAATCTGCACTGTTTGTAAAGAGAAGATAAACAGAACCACTACACTACTCATATAAAATAGCCATAGTAAAAAGCCAGGTTTCAAAGTTCAAAACATTTTAACCTTCCACGCTTTAGAAAAGTACAAGTTTTAAACACATCTGAATATAAATCATGATTTAAATACCATTTACAAAAGAAAAATACAATACTAGAATTCAGTGCCAGTAGTTTACAAATATACATACCAACAAAGGAAAGACATGTAAAGATTTAGAAAGCCACATGCATCTTTTCTAATTCAAGGTTAGGCAGGCATCTTCCCCAGCATGCAGGAATATGCTGAGACAGAGGAGAGATGTGCTGTAGGAAAATACTACTTCCTTCAAGTGCTACCTGGAACAAACAGTTAACACTAGCATTAAAGAACATTTTTATTTGTATCTGTGTTTTTCCTTTCTGTATGAAACTGTATTAAAGACAAAACTGAAGCACTGAATTCTGACATATGAGTACCAAAGTATTATTACAGAGCAAGAGCAGCTACCTTTTCACAGAAACTAGTACACCAAGATCAAAGCTGAATTTATCTACATTTGAGTACTGAAACACTGCATAAAACTTGTACTGGAACTTTTTAAAAGTAATCTGTACACTGAATTATCTTATATTCAAATCAGATTTCATGGATTGCACTATTGCAATTACTGTGTAATGTGATAATGAGAGCCATTAACTATTCAGAATGTAAGCACTATCTTAAGCAAATTATTTCTACTTAGATTAATTGCATGGCATTATGTTCCATTCTACTCAGAAGATGCAGATTTTCATTAAAAGGCTAGACAGGTAGCAGACAAATAATAAAAACCAAATGTGACTGGAACTTAATAGATTAACACAAGATAGATACAGCTCATGGAGATCTTCCTCTTGCTGCCAGTGTTTCACACTATGGCAATACTTGGGAAAACGCATTGAGTGCTGTGTACTGAGTTCTACTGGGAACTGCAAGGTGTGGGTCTGTGGCCAGGACTACTTTAACTGTGTACCAATGAGCAAGATGGGCTGCACAGCTGCACTGCCTCTAAACGGGAGCACAAATTCTTACAGATATTTATAATACTGTATGTTTGAAAGCATAAAAAACGAAGACAAAGTTTAGTGTAAAAACTTCTTTTTTACCGTATCCTTGCTGTCCGTATGCTAATGATGGAGGAATTGTCACTTTTCGTTTTTCTCCAGGACACATATTCATCATAGCAATATCTAAGCCTTTTATGACTTGTCCAACACCCAGAACAAACCATTTTGGATGACCTTCATTTTGCGTCCGACTATTAAAAAAAATGGTGTATGAGTAACAATATTTTTTTACATAAATATAACTTTTAGTTGCAGTCAGTAAGAACATAGATTATTAGCACACAAGAATGTTTAGAGTGCAAGAATACAATGTATAAACACTTTCTCTGCTACATTTATAATTTAAGGTCAAATCTGGGAAACCTCCTTTTTAAACTAAAAAACCACAACCCTTGTTTTTGAACTTCTTACAAAAACATGCAGTCTTCCTGATCATGTACACTGCATGCCAGAAACAAGGTGCTACTGCAGGAAGTCTCCAAGAAGAGGAATGTGGGGAGCACTAGAAAGTGAAAATGTCTTCAGCAGCTCACAACACTGTAGGATGGGATGGGACTGAGAGTGCAGGTGTGCTGGGGGAACCTGGCAGTGTTGGCTACAGTATGTGTGCTCACCTACCACTTGGGCCAGGTCAGATACCCAGTGCTTGAGGTAGCTTCTGGTGGTACAAGGTATCCCCAGTAAGGGCACTACACTGAAGAGCAATAGAGCAAATAATCCAGAAAGCAATGCTCTATGTACCAGACAGTCTCCAGCAGGAAAAGAAATGCAAGTGAAATGGTACTGTTCAATGTAGAATTATCCTATACTGATTTTTTTTCTTAAATTATACAAGTGGGAGAATGGATCAAGATTTTGTAACGAGCTAAGCTATTGTCTGAGGATAGATGGTTGGGGCAAAGTGAAAAAGCAAAACATTAAATGATAGCTTTGCAGTAAAATGGACGGCACAACGAACCAAGAAGGGAAACAGCAACAGGGACGAGTTAAAACGGCTGCAAACCACTAGTGTAATAATGTGGCTGCAGTGCACAGTGCCAACTATGTGGATGTGCACGCTATATTCAAGTTTCTGCTTAAAATTATCAGTGTGCATTCCTACCAGGAGCTCCTCCTTCCAACTCCAGTTTTTCTCCTCGTACTACTGCACACAATATGGCAAGTATGGCCAACATGATCGGGTTTTTGTTTTTTTCCACCCTGCCAAAGGGGGTCTCCATGTGAGGTGTGGGCTCCGGGCTCTCAAAGTTTCTCCCTGTCGGGCTCCTTCGCTGGCGACGGCCGCCAGCCTCGAGCAAAGGCGTCTTTTGCCTCTGCGCTCCCTCCTGACCCCGGGGAAACTCTGCATCCTTCAACATTCGGCTAAGGAAAAGTAAAGGTTGAGACGGGGAGAAATTACTATTGCTGATGTGGTCAGTGCTGGCCCCGAGCTGTGCCCACGCCGGGATCGCCCCGAGTCCCGCTTATCCGGCTTCGGGAGAGTGCAGCGGCTGCGCCACGCACCGCGCCGGGCAGGGCCCGCCGCCCGCCCTCCGACCCGGCGATACGGGGGCTCACCTGCAGTAAAACTTGGATCCGTCGCTGGCCAGGAATCCGTCATAGTGCGCGTTCAGCAGGTCGCCCTTCTTGCTCTTCGGGCTGCAGGCCTCAGGGAGGTGCAGCACCTCTATCTGAACATCCTCCGCCGCCGCCGTGCCGCCCTCGGCCGGCGCAGGGGCCGCCAGCAGCGCCAGCGGCAGCAGGAGCAGGGGCAGCCCACGGCCCATGTCGCTCGCAGACGCCCGCCGCCGTGGCACTGTCCCCGCCGCGCCGAGGGGCGGGGGCCGAGCCAGCGCCGCCCTCCGCCTCCGTCGCGCCGGACATGGGGACGAGCCCGGCCCAGGCAGCGGCCGCGGGGCGGGCGGTTCTTCGGGCCGCCCTCTCCGCTCAG
>VZUI01052397.1:0-30771 GCA_013401135.1 Cettia cetti | reverse complement strand
GAGAAGGAGAAGGAGAAGGAGAAGGAGAAGGAGAAGGAGAAGGAGAAGGAGAAGGAGAAGGAGAAGGAGAAGGAGAAACCCATTGGTTTGGTGGAATTTATTAGGATTCAGTGGTATAATGGCTTCTGCTCTTGGTCTGCTGAAATGTCCATGAAAACTCTGAGGGTCTTTTCCAAAATACCTTAGCTCTCTTGAAATAGGAAGTGTAATGCTGCGTAAATAGCACACAAAATCTGATTGTGCTTGATGTGACTAATCTATTACAAACATTCTGTTCTCCTGATCTGATATTCCACCCTTTGCCACGTGAGATCATAGTACACACTGGAAGTGAGATGGCCTGTTTCTAAATAATTGTGACAATGAAGCAGTTTAATATTCAGATCTTCAGTTGCTATCAGGAATTTTGATTATGCTTCCCTTTCTCTGCCTCTACTTTTCCTCCTGTTTTCAAGGCAACAGATGAAAAGAAGTCTCAAGGCCATCTGCAGAATTAAATTTGAGATTGTAGTACAAGTAGGTACAGCACCAGTTAATTTAATTGGTTTTGAAAGAGGTAAAAGGAAAAAAAGCTTACAGCCCCATCACTGAAATCATATTTCAGAGGCATGCTACTTCATGCCATCATTTTTCCCGAAATTCAGCTGAATTTTATCAGCAAATCAAAAGCTGATCTTCCAAGCTTAACATAAATTCTGATCTAAATCCTTTTTTTACTTGAAGCCAGACACAAAACATATTTTTAAACACTGCTGCTCAATTTACACCCTGGCTATTAATGTTTCATCTGGCTATCCTAGTCCTATTCATTATTCCTTCAGACTCTATAAATGCACAGGACAAATCCCCCAAGTTTTGCTTTTCAGGCTGAAAATTCAATTTTGATGACTCTACATGAGCTTTGAAGCTCTGGTTGGAGCCAGTCACTTGGAACTGCAGCTCCTACTTTGTAGAGATTTAGCCTTGATTTTGCAAAGAGCTTTTGTGTAATCAGTCCATTAGAGCTGTGACCAGTGATCCATATCAGCAACTGATAGGGAGTGCAGGATTGGTACGCTTGGAATCCAGGTTTCAGCCTTTCTGCTTAGGTAGTGATTCTCAAACAGCACCAATATTGAAGACATTATATCTGTTTCTTCAATTCTTTGTTTACAAACATCTATAGTCAACTCTGTATTAATTATAGAAGCTCTGAACATTTTCGTTCAATATTTCCATCTATGCTTGCACTATTAGGAAATCCTTCTCCAATAGTGTTCTATAACATCATCTGGAAGTGTAAATAAATGCACTGATACAATTACAGTCAGTTAATAACAACCAAATCCTGCCACCACAGCTCCAAATGTATTTGTTTAAACTCTGAAACTATGTAGTTAGATTGTTTTATCTCTTTGTAGAAGCCTAACTTTTAAAAGAATATTAAGCCAGAGTAAATTTTGGGTGAGTGCCTATTTAAAGGCCACATATTTAGCAGGATACCGTAATAGCTACTGTTCTGTAAGAAAGAATAATTACAGAAAAAACTTCAGAGCTTAGCATTATTTTATAGTTTCCCCTTTCAACAACCCCCTTAGATCATGTTTGGTGATATTTTTCTTGTTATAAAATGCTCACACGATTACTGACAATAGATGTTGAATGCAAATATGTTCTCCACTACTGAGAATGGCATGAATGCCTTTATTTGCTGTGCATAGTGCCTGCCATTGCCTTTAAATACTCAAATGTGCTGTAAGTCACTTGCAGGCAGTTTGACTTCAATATTGCTAACTCATGTCTGAGTGTAGTTTTGTGTACTTAATAATGGAGGAGTCACCAGAGCCTGAGCAGCTGTGAGCATGTCATGGGAAGCCTTGCACAGGGCTGAAGCAGCTTCCACCTTGGATGAATCCCTGACAGTAAGAACAGGAAGGAGAGCAGCATGTGCACACAGCAGCTGGCCTCATTTGCTCTGAGATCCAGGGATTGCTCCTGCTCTATTTGCCCATAGACGTTAGGTCTCAGACACAGGGATGCTCCTGGGGATGCCTGACTGCTTCCCACAGAGACCTGAGGGGTAAGGTGGCAATGCAGGGACAGACGAACTGGAATGTTTGCTGTCCAGGCATTGAGGAGTAAAATCCTTCATGGAAGTGGCTGTCCACAATGAAAATGGCACTGGGAGGAACAAGGAGGGGGATGGGCCTGAAATTCAGATTGGTTTGGAGAAACCAAATGAGTGGATGCAGCAGAAACTGTCTGGTAGTTGGAGAAGAGAAAATCCTGGGGCCCTGCCACTGGCATAATTTCTGCCATTTCAGCTGACTAAATCAACTGTTCTCCATGAAGGAAATGAGTTCTCTGGTTTTCCACTGAAGACCAGTTCCTGTCCGCTCATCCGGCTCACCCCTCCAGTACCAGACAACACCCATCAGAGCTGGCTTCTCAGCACCCTCCTTAACACGAAGGTGTCTCTGGGAGGGAGGTACCCCTGCTTGCAGTGCCCTCCTCCTCTTCCCCATGGCGATATGTGGTGTTGAACAAGTTCTGCATCACCTTATGAGACATCTGTGTCTGCTCTAGCTCCTGATAACCAGTGTCACATCAGTCTGCCTCACTGCCTTTGCACCACAGCTGGCTTCTGCACACGCGCCCTGGGGCATTTTAACCACTTTGGCATTTTAAGGGAAAACATATTTAAGTACCTGAACCCAAAATGAAGGTGGATCAGGCAAGTGGATTCTCAGCGTGGGAGAATGGCATTCAGGCCACACACAAGCCCATGAGATACACTTTATCTGGGTGTGGAGCTCACCCTTCCTGCAGATCATGGGTACCTAGTGCAGAAGCCAAGTACCTTCTGGAGTTGAATAGGATGGGATTCACCACTGTTCCTCCAAAGACTGGAAAGAAAGAGAGAGAAAAGACTCACTCTTTCATAGCATGGCTGCAGAAGAGAAGGGTCCTGGTTTTGCATTGCTATCTCTCTTCTAAAAATGTGACATAAAACAACCTGTCAGTGAGAACCAGAAGTAACATTTTTACCCATGGGATCTTGTTGATGCTGTTTGTTTATCTGTCTCCACGGACCTGACTTGGCTTTGGTGGGAAGGGTGTGGGCATGCAAGGACACCTGTCCTGGGTTCACATCCGTCATCTCCCGCTCTCCTGGGGAATAATGGATCCAGAGTATTTGAACCCCGTGGCTCAAATGGAGCTTGAACAGAAAAATGGCACCCTCCTGTGGCAATGGTTTAAAATAAATAAATAAATCAATAGCTGTAACCAAATTCAGAGCAGGGTCTAATCCTACCAGCATGTGTTATCCCTGTGTACTCCCACCAAAGGAGGTTTCACAACGGATAAGATGCCCCTGTGCTTGTACAGAAATACTGGGATTTGAGTGCTGGGGCGGTGCAGGGAGTGCATCAGAGCAGAGCCAAGACAAAAAGCCTCCAAGGTCAGGCAGGGAGTCCTGTGGCAAGCTTGGAGGCAACAGTTCAGCTGCACGGAGCCACTCTGGATCCCAGAGTCCACATCCGGACGGCTTCGGGAGCCTACATCCTTTTTTTGGACTTGGCTCTTTGTCAAAACCATAGGGTACAGTGCCTGCATGGACTTCAAAGGGAGGACACCAAATGTGATTTGGCCCAGGCAGTTACGACCATTTATTGCCAGCATCTTTCTCAGATACTGCTGCCAAGGGTTAAAATGTTTACATGCCCCCTGATTTTAAATGGACCGGGTTGCATGTCAAATGCCAACGAGAGGGACAGCTGGAGTATCTAAACCAAGAGCTTTGATCTTGGTATCTGTAAAAAAGAGGTCATTTGGTCTCCCCAGGAAGCACAGACATTTAGAAGGTCCCCGTACAACTCATGCAAGTATTTTATTAACAACAATTTCTATTCATATTTAGGTAGGTTGTATTACTACTTACTTAAATTCCTCTTATATATACATGTATATGCATATATTTGTATGAATATCTGCATTTTTGTGTGTGTGTAGGCATATATACACACACACATATCCCATATACACGAATTTGTGTGCTTGTGTGATTATCTGTGTGCTTTCTAATGTCCAGTATTTCTATGCAGACATACTGCTCTGTCTAACTTATTTGCAAACAAATGACAATGATTCAAGCATTATATTTTATTTCTAAGTCAGTGTATGCAGAAGTAACCTGAAAAATTTGTCTGTATGAGATGCTTTGAGTAAACCTGCAATTGTAATAAGAGTGTGTGGTGTTTTCAAGAAGATGCAGGCAATGAAACACAGATTTCGTTGTGCTGTAATCAGGTCTGGCATTGATTCAGAAGAGAAGAATTCTAAAATACAGTATTGCACAGGGGAAATATTTTTATTCTTTAGAGGAAGATTTTGTGGTTAGTTCACAATGCAATTAAAATAGCCACCAGATGTTTATGACTTCAGGCAGCATTTAACTTTAGTGTCTCTGATCGCTGTCCTGCGCTTCTTTGTCAGAATAAATAAGTATTTTTCTGTGCTGGAGGAAAAAATCCTTAAATTTAAAAATAGGGGGGTGGGGGGGGGGTATGTATTTCCATTTGGCAGAGCTCATGTTGTTCTGTGATAGACTTCTAAAAAATTATAATTTTGAAGTTAAAATAAAATCTCTCTCCAGGATGAAATAAACATATTTACTCAAATGTGAGATGAAATGTACAGTAACACCATTAAACTGAAGTGATTTGTGAGAAGCAATATTGTAAAAGTCTGTGGCTTTTTGCAGAGCATATAATGAACACAGAAAGGCACTCTTTTTTCCATTGAATAATAGGATTATTAGTATGCAATTTTTTTAAAAGACACATTTAAAGAGAGCCTGCTGGGCTCCTATTCTGGTAATTTTTTGGAGTCTGTTATTCTTATTTGTTTCAGGGCTATTAATTTTGAGGCCACATTATATTCAAATTATATTTGATTACCAGGCTCAGTAAGTGATCACAGTTTGTGTTCCATCACCCAAAAGACAGCTAATAAATTTAGCTGCACGCTAACATTGTGTGAAATAAATTTAATGAAGTTCTGCAAAGTAAATAAATAAAAAAAAAAAGAGTGCAAAAAAGTTTTAGTGACTTGCCCGACACATTTTCTAAAGGAAAAGGAGAGCTCCAGACAGGGGACAAAAAACCCTGAAGTGTCCTAATTTTAAAATGCTGTATTTCAGCTATTCAGTCCTGTCTGAGATGATATGTTGACAAAGTAATCAAAATAATATCTGAGATATTATGAAATATCTCAGATAATATGGAAATAGATAAGAGATTTGTATTTGTGGGTACATAGCAATTTGAAATATCTAAATAACAGTATGATTTTCAGAAACAAAATTATGGCATTAGAAAAACCCCACAGAGTGGAAAGCAAATAATAGATAGCAAGAGAATATTTAATTTTGGGGGTGTTGATAAGGTATTGAAGGTCTATGTCCATGCGTACAAACTGACAGTATCTCTCCTAAACTGGGCAGTGTTATGGATCTGTGTTAATGGGGCACCCTCTAAACAATCAAGTGAAAGGATTTGAATTTGCCTAGCTCTGCTGAGCCCCAATTACTCAAAGATTTGATGTTCAGTCCCTTGAGGCATCCAGAACTGATCCCCAGAGCATGAAGCCACCAAGATTACAGCTCTTGGGAAAAAAAAAAAAACAAAAAAAACAAAACAAACCACACTTGCAAAATTGCAGCAGGCTCATTCTGGCTGTTATACACAAACACATAAGTGACTCTTTGGGGTCAGAAAAGAGGTGAAGTGGTTGGATCCCCCCCAGCTTCCCCCACGCTTCCCTAGGTGGCTGTCAAAGTCTGAAAGCTGCTGCAAAGCATTTCAGCTGGGACAAACAGGCATTTTTCCCACTGAAAGACTGCTGCTCTCCCCATTCCCATCTTGCTGGGTTTCTCTGGCAGTTGCTGATGCCAGCAGCCGAGGCTCTGTTGTGCTCATTCAGCTCCAGCCCCACAGGATCTCAGCTGGGAGACTCAGAAACAACCAAAGTTACACAGAATGGGATATCAAAGGCTCTGACTCCATCCAGAGCCACATTCAGCATTAGCTCCTTGGTGTCTATATTATGGCAATTATTTAGATTGAGAGAGAAAATGTGGGTTTTAATTTAAGTTAAAGTACACTGTGGTTTTAGGATATGCAAGTCACAGGGTGCTGGGTTTGCTGGCAGTGTTGTTCCAGCAGATTTACTGTTCATCCTCTTGCCACACTGGAGTGTGGGACTTAGGGTAAGTAGGAAGGACTGCAGCAGGACAAACAGTTAATCACCCAACAACCAGAAACTATATTTTTGTAGAGTACAAGTGAGTCACATTTACTCAAGTCAGGGCATGATGCCAAAATCAAGACCAGCAGGTCAAAAGCAAGTCACCCTTGAGTCTCACTGCAGGCTGCCCAGGCTTAATTTGCTCTGTCTTTAATCCTGGAAACGCAAAGTAAACTCTGAATGAGCAACAGTACTCCTGAGCATGCAGGTTTTCAACAGTATTATTTACAAAAAATTTATTTTATTGTTTTTAACCAGCTTTTCATTACTTCATAATATTTCTTGGTAATAGGGTTCAGGTGTAGAAATATATCACAATACAAACCTCCGCCCCAAACTGCTTTCCAGCCTCTTGTGTACAAACTGCTGTGTCTTAGCTGCCACTATTCTCTGTACAAAACCCAAACTTTTATTTTTACCTGCTGTAGGTGGTAGTGAGTGTCTAAAATCAGTGTCAATCAGTTTAGCAACATCTTCCAGTCAGTGCTGCATAATTGTTCCGTTATTGTGACTATATTTTTTCCTTGCTTAGTTCCCTTGTTGAGTTTTTTATTAATTTCCAGCATGAATTACTTATTGTTATCAGGAGACAATTACATAATTTGTTTTGAAGCTGGTATTTCCTTCTGTCTTTTCTCTAACCTGTTCTGCAAAATGTTCCTTATTGTTTTAAGTTAAATAGTAACACCTGATTTCACAGCCTGAATTTATTCACTACTTGCTGTGTTTTGTCCTGTCCTTTCTGTTCTCTGACCCTTTTTTCTGGTGCTGTTCAGCCTCACTTCAGCTTTAGGGTCTGGGGCTTGCAGACACTCCCCCACTGAGACATTCCCCCATCAATGGCACTGCTCAGATGTGCAAAGTAACTCAAGTACTTGAGCTCTCGGAGAGCAGGGCATGAACCAGCAGTGATCTGAGTGTCCCAGACCAACCAAGCTGGCTCCAGAAAAGCTTTTCTGATCCACAATGATTTCAGTGTGCTAAAATTCACAAAATGCAAGGCAGATGCGCAGTGATTGAGAAATGATGTTGGCCATGAGATAAGAGAGCTGCGATAACTTCTGACCTTCCTTTTGATGTTCTCTGTGCGACGCCGCACCGCTAGCAGGGTCACCTAATGCAAAACAATGAATAAGCAGGGAGGCAAAATGCAATTGGGCAGCATTCAGCAATGGTTTGAAAAAGCCTGTTTTCAGCCCACTGGAAGCTCTAGCAAGGCTGTTTGTTTAACAACTTCCCTGTTGCCCAGAAACAGCACATGAGACTACTGGGTGTCGCAGAAACTGAGATCTGGTTTGTTTGGCTTGGATGTGCAGGAAAACTGATTTTTAAATGTTACTTCCTCTTTGAATCAGTGATTACCCTGGTACTTTTACAAGCCTTGCCTGGTAATGGGATGTTAATTGTTGTTAATGAGTCTGTCCACCTGAATAAGCTCTGCAGGGCAGAACTCACAGAACATAATTCGTTCACAATATCTCCGGAGTCTGCACTGCTGACCCTGGTATCTTCAGCATTTAAGAGCAATGGCACCAAATCTGTACCTTCAGACCTCAGAGCTTTCTTCTCAATCCAGGACAGTAGCCAATTTCTGTTCCTCTCTCAGCCCCATGGGATTTTTGGAATGGAGTAAAGCCAAGGTTCAGCTCTTGCCGACATCTTTGGCAGAGGGAGAGGACACTGGTGATTACAGGGCTATGGGACACTGAATAGGGAAAGAGAGTTTGGACATGGAGCTGGAGATCCATATTTCTATGTAGCTTAATCCATGGTGTAGCTGTGAATAAAGGTGTACTGAGCTGTTTTATCCTGATGGCATTTCTTTTTCTGCATTGACAACTCCTGTTCCAATTGCTTCAGTTAAATTTTGATTGACCTTTCCTCAGCTACAGTACCTTAGGACTTATTTTTATGGCATTTCTTTGCAATCCATCAATAATGTTCACCTGTGGAGGATGTTTCATAGTAGCTACCTACTGGGCAGCCAGGTAAATGGGAAAAAAAAAGAAAAAAGAAAAAAACTACAAAGAAATATTCCTATTTGGGGATAGAGAGAAGACAAAGTTTGAGCAGCTTGAAAGACAGTGAAGCTTTGTATTTTGCTTTAGTGAGTGATACCTGCCTTAACAAGTGTTATGGCATTATTTACATGGAAATAAAACAACTTTAAGACCAAGTTTTTGTGTCATAGCTGATAAAGCCATTTATCTGCCTCTAGCTCACCAGGTTTCTTGTGCAAAGTACAAAGTCAAAATTGTCACACATGGCATTATTCCCCGAGCTATTCCAGCTGTCCATGCAAAGTCACCACAAGGCTGTATTATGCCATTAATTTCTTAATCTCATCCTCCACTAGAAGAGCCAAGTGACCGGTGGGGTTTTTCAACCAGCAGTAAATGTCACTGGGGCTTGGCTGCTTCAGGCCAAGAGGAAGGGCTAACGAGCTCAGAAGGGCTAATGAGCTCAAAGACAAGAGCCCTCTTGGAAAATTCCCTGCCAGCAGCTGCTCAGCCACAGGGACATCAGATCCAGAGATCAAAGCTGGCAGGACAGACCGTGAGGAGGAGGGCAGTGATTCAGCCAGCCACCCTGATGGTCAGCAGACCCTACAGAGGACCCCTGTCCACACTGCCTGTGCCCTGGAGAACAATTCAGCTGGGCAACATGGCATTCCTCACACAGAGATATTTTTTAGTATTATTCTAGATCAATTCTTTTCACTCTGGGCACACACAGTGTCCATATGTCTGCGTGTTTTCAAATTCATTTCTGCAGGAAAACAAAGCTTTTCTGATGGTAGTAGGCTTTGCCTACTCTTGGGTTCATGGAGCCTCATGTTCCCAAGTCCAGCATCTTCATCTCACTGGTGGAGTTACTTCAGCTCCATCATCCCCCAGAACTGGAGACTGAGGTGACTTTTCATTGACTGACTCTACCATTTTCACTGTGCTGCTCCCTCACTTTGGGGGTGGGATTTATCTTGTTTATCTCTTGCTTTCTCTAGTCTGAGTTAGTCCCCAGCCCTGTTGGATGCAACAACCTCTTTCCAGACTAGGGCTGGTTTGCAACCAGTCATGGCATCCAGGCTGGGCCAGGGATGTGCTGCTCTTTCTGGCCATATCCAATAGTCCTCAAATTTAAAAAAGCAGCAAAGCAGAGGGGGAAAAAAAAAACCTCAAACAAAAAAATTCCTCATAATTTACAGAGAAGGAATATCATGTTGAATGTTACTGAAGCTGTAGTTAAAATCACCTGGGCTATTGCTCTTTACACAGGTAACTCCTGCTCAGAATTTGTTTGCTCACTGCCCAGAAATGGTGGCCTCAGATAGACAAAGGCCCATTGTCACTTTGTCCCCTTTTAGTTCACCTGACGTGGTCTTAGCAAAATAAAAAGACAGTTGAAAGGCACCTCTATCTCCTGTCACTGTTGCTATTAAGGGACACACTCTGTACAGTCCAGCCCACATTTTAAAGCTTTTAAAATGTTCTTTGTCATTACAGTGCTACTGTCGGGTCCAAAGCAAATTCAGCTGAGATGGGATTTAAGAATCTAATTAACAAGAGTCTCATTTTGTAAAGAAAACATGGCAGAGGTGAAAAATTAATGTCACTTCTATAAAAAAGCACACTATTTACAAAGACTGTTTACTTATTTGCAAATCAGAGTTGCAGTAGTGGTAACTCATATTATTACTTGCGGTGAAATTAATATTTTCCCCCTGAACAAATGCTACTTAAAACTGAAACTCAAGTGTCTCAACAGCTTTAAAATTCTGATCAAGTTTGTTTTGTTTTTTTCAAGTTATTAACTTTAAAGAAATAAATCTTTTGAATCTTTAGATAAGAGAGTTTTTCAGAAAAAAAAAATTACGAGAACTGATATCTGTTTATGGTCAGATTTTATTCCTCCAGTCATGATGAATCTATTTCTTCTGCCTTCACTGGGACTAAAATCTAGAAACAACCATAAAAGTTACAATATCTGACCCTGTGAATGGAAATTTTGTTCTACAGAGGTTTTGTAGATCAGACTGGAATAATTTTCAACTTAAATTCATTTAACTATCTAGCAATTACGGAATAGCTTCTCAAACATGCTTTTTATATTTAATTCTATTTATATATTTTTAGATATGTAAAATATAAAAGCAGACTTTGGAAGAAGAAAAGTGAAAAATGGTCACAATAAAGGTTCACATGCTGAACTGTTGAATGTATTAATTATTTTGTGCCTTATTTACATGCTAAGGTTATTCCTGCAGAAAATAAAAATATTTCAGGGTTCTTATAAAAGTTGAACCTGGTCTAAATTACTAAAAGTCAGGTGAAAATTACAAAATTATAATCTGATATAGGATAATTTGATGTTCACATGACTTTTAATAAGCAGGAAAAAAATTAAACTACGCCCAAGTTTTATACAAACTTATGATAATCACCAGAAATGAGGCAGTGCCAAATGCAGAATTTATTCCTACATTTAATAGCTAGCAGTATTATATATAATGTAGGCAGTATTATACTATGTAAAAATATTTTAATTTTAAATTAGCAATATAGAACTACTCACAGCAAATTATTTTTATGTCTTTGTTCAGTATTTTTGAGTTTATTATTGATCTATTATAATAGTTATTATATTAATATATTCTATATCATAATAATAATAATATTAAATATATATTATCACCACAACATGTTATATATATATATAAAATGTAACCACAATTATGTGGTTAAATTGCTTATTACTTTTCAATATTTTTCTACTTTTAATAACTATATTTTTAATATTATTTTAACTCATATTATCATACTAATATTATCCACTTCAATTTTGAGGAATAGGGTAAATTTTTAGTGGCTTGTCCTTACTATAGGCTTCTATGTCCAGGTCATATAGCATTAATATTTATTTCCATAAAATTCTGTAATTTCAAGTAGGAACTTCTCTTTATTTTGTGACATTTTGTTACCTTTACTGAATATATGTGTTGCCCTGCATGGGCTGGCATAGTCTGGTTGTATGCCCTGTGGAGGTTTCCTGAACTTGCATATAAGAAAAATGCACTCTACACAGCTCTAGCCTTTTTCAGATTTTTTTTTTTTTTAACATTTGTTTAAAATTATTTCAATATTATGGGAGAATGTAAACACACAGTTCCATTCTTTCCCATTTTACTCAGACAAAGAAAGATTTAACAGAAGACAAAACAAATCAGGAAAGGTTAATTTAAAAATCGAGAGGATTGAGCTATGTCTGTTTTTGTTTACATTCTTTAAGTAACTTTTAAAAAGTCAGAAAATATTTTAAAAATTGAAATAAATGGTCTTACTACCTCTGGAGAAATGAAAACAACTATGCACAGAGTTCTTAATTCCAAATTTTTTCTCTGTGTTATTTTCTTTCTAAATTTTGGTGCAGAACTTCATCAATAAATTGAATAACATCACAAATTTTTACTTCTAAAAAAGAAAACCCATCCCTCTTTCTTAATACGTTATTTAACATCCACTTCATTTTGTCCCCTTTCCTAAAGGTATTCATAAATACATGACCACCTATTAACAAGAATTGAAAATCCTCTGGCTCATCTTTGGTGAGCCCAAAGGCCAGTGATCACCTTAAAGGAACAATCCTAAAAATTGAAGCTTTCACTGGAAATAAACATCAAACTTTAGATTAAATAATGGCTTTGGGTCTACCAAGGAAAGGAAATTCTGGCTTTGTCCTTCCTCTCTGAGGTCAGTTGCAGTCAAGGCAGGTTTCATATTTTATTCCTATTTACAGTACTCTGGACCATTCTGCCTGGATTTCATCCAGTGTCCTTTCAAGCCTGACCAGTATAAGGTGAATATCAATGCAAATAAATTCAAGGGCAAAAGCATGGGGCAGTGACATGTCTGCAAAACAAAAAATAAGACTCTACAACAGCTGTGTGGTATCAGTTTTGCTCGATGCTGCAAAGACCTGGGGCATTACGCAAGCTGACAAGAAAAGATTTGATGCATTTGATAGCAGGTGTTTAGGAGGGATCAGTAATGTCAAGTGGCATCACTATGTCAGGAACATTGAGTTTCAGGAGAGAACAAGAAAGGAGAAGATTGTGGACTTCCTAACAAGTCAGTGACTTCCATGGTCCCACCACTCCATGGGCATGCAGTGAGGCTGGAGGTTAGGGGAAGTTCTTGTGAGCTGGGTTTGCTCCTCCTGGCTTCCCAGCCTAACCTGAGACTCATCAAAGGCTGAGGAAGGCAGTAGAAATCTCTTGTAGATTTTGACTTAACCTGTCTGCTGAGGATGAAAAAGCCTTGGGGCAAGGATTGTTCTTCTGCTTCTCCATGGTGTAGGACATGGTCAGTAATCACTGACCCAGTGGGACAGGTGAGGAAGGAAAAAGGTGAATGGGAAAAGGGAAATAAAAGACATCTTTTTGCAGGACTGCTCTTCAGCAGGAATATTCACATGAATCAAGGATTTCCAAACCAGGCCTCTAGGGTTTTGTAATGAAAACTTAGACCACGCAGACAAAATGGGCTTTAACAGACTCTGCAGAGCCAAAATCTACAGCAGTAGGCTCAGTCATCTCCAATGAACTCCCACAGATGTGAGAGCATAGAAGTCCCCTGTTGTTCACAATTTCTCTCAGAAACAGCCTTTCTGCATGTGGCTGAAGAGCATCTTTCAGTAGAACACAGCCCAAATAAGATAACTTACAACAGATGGGAGCAAGAAATACTAAAGCCAGCCCAAATGGGTAAAGTGGACCTGTTTAAAGCAAGTGCAGCCAAATGGATTATGATGTAGTAATGTGTGAAAGAGGTTGCACTGTTGCATGGACTATCTGTAAGTGAAATTTTTTCATGATTGAATCAAGAAAAGGAAATGTACTCTATCCAAATGTTAATGAGAACCATACTTCAAAAACATCCATGCTGAGTTCTTGTATCAAATAATGTCAAAAATAACTCACTGTCCAAACTAGGATCTTACCTTTTTGTTATTTATTTTTAAAACTCTTACTGAGGTTTTAAATATTCTCCTTAAATCTGCAGCTGGTTAAGTTTATTTTTTTTTTAATTTACAATGTCTTCAGACTTCAGAAAATGTAGGTAGTAACTAAAAAGGGCCATTAACGTAAAAAATCAAATGCCAATTATAGGTATATATCCTGGATTTGAGCTAGAATGTTTTGTTTTATACTTAATAGTTCAGGATAGCCTTCCAAAAACAGACACAACTAAAATATAATACTTCAAATGGTTAAAATGTTATTTGTCTGCAATATTCTAACCTGTGTGTTAAAAGCCAGCACAGGAACACTAACCAATGATTCCACAAACAGAATCCATTACAAAATTAATTTTATATCAACAATACTTACCCCAAGCTATTTTCAGTTGAATGCCTGGCTCCAGCATTGACTAAAAGAAAGTGAAAATATTTATTCAGGCAGCTAACTGGCCTATCAAACATCCAGCATTTGGGAGATCTCATGACAGAGCAAACACTCACACGAGTGTGAGGACAGCACCACATTTCAGCAGCACCACGGCATGCCAGGGCTCTGCAGAATGAGACCTGGGTAACACCAATGACATTTAGCAAATTACTGCAGAAAACTGATAAGGGCATGATCCTTTTTTATGCCAAAGATCATGCATAATGCCTGCTGTGCCTCAGCACCTTTTCATAAATATAGAATGAAAGCTTGTGGCAATACGCTGACAGATGCCACAGAGCAAGCAGTGATTCTCCCTGCCCCAGGCCTGAAAACTGTACCTGGAAGCCTTGTGGTGTAACACTGTGGCTGATCTCACAGCTCAGGAGGCCATGTAGCAATTGTGCAGGACAGAAAGTTGGATGAAGCGCTGAGTTTTGAAGGATGAGATTAACTCTTACTGTATTACGTGGCAAAAACACAACACGGCCTTGTTCAGGCAGTGTGTGGTCTTGTGCTGCGTGTGACTCTGTGTGTGTGCAAATACACATATAGAGAGAGGGCAGAAGAGAAAGTGTGCTAAAAAGCTGGTTTAGAGAAATTTATAGAGCAAACTTTGGCATCAGGAGATGATAATTACTATTAAAATATCTTCCATGTGTGTCAAATGTGGGACTACGCCTGAAACGAGGAATTGAGAGAAGCCTCTTTCTTGCACTAAGATTGGATCCTGACCTAGGTCATTTGGGGCCTTTCCCACCAAAAGACCCTGGAGACAGGACTCCAGCCAATGTCAGCTAGATAATGGCATGTGATTAATGCAGGGATGGACAACGGCACGTGGATAATCTTCCAGAGAAAGTATATGGATCCCCTGCTGAAAGACGGGATGGGAAGGGAACCACCTTCCTGTTGCACATCAGCCCCAGAGGATTTGAGAGTTTCAAGATTTCTCAGATAATTATCTAAAGGACTCACGGAGGTGTTTCAGTGACCCCATGCTCTGGTCACACCATGCTTGACCCTTTGGCTCAGTGTGAGTGATAGGGGTTGGCCTGCAAGGTTCACCACCAGAGGCCCATTTTCCAGGAGAGCACGTAGCACAGCACAGAGGGATCACTTCAGCACCCTATAAACTCCAGGATTATCAGTGGGAAAAGCACATACATGGAAGCATCAAGGTCAAGTACACTTTTCCTTATCTATTCAGTAGTGATGGCAGATGTCTAATATTTAACCTGAACGCCCTGGAAAAAGTTCATGATTACAGCTAGTAGAGGATTTCCTAAATACCTTTTTCTTCAGAAAAATTATCTGGATCTTCTTCTCCCTTTAGTTAGAATAAAGCCTTCTCTGTCAGCTCTAGGAGCAAAAAGGCAAATCATCTTGCTAGTAGGGAGTAGCATCATGATCTGGGTATGTTTCAGATGTATAATCAGGGGTGAAGTATACCAATACAAAAATTAGTGTTTACTGAAGTTTTGCAACTTTAGTATGTTGTCCATGTCATTTATTATTATCTCGTTTGAAAATTATAAGTGCAGTGCTATGGAATTGTTTCATGCCATAGTCTCTGTTTTTTCTGACCACTCTTCTTCTCCAGTCATGGGAGGGCAGGGGCAAGAGTTCCTCTGGGATAAAGAAAACAACCCAGACTGTGATTCTGCATGAGTGACAGCAGCCCTTTCTGGGAAGTGGATGCACAGCATTTCTTACAGAAGAGGCAACACATTACTTTGTCTGGGTTTTTGTGGTATTCCAGATCATAGGATGGATGTAGCATGGCAGACTAAGTGCTGTGTTAAGTGCTAGAATTTTAAGTTAAGGTGCAATTGTCTTGGTAAAAAAGTCTGAGCATCTTGGCCACAGCCAGCTATTTTCCAAACTATACAAACCCCTTTGGTTGGGAACAGCTCTCTACAGACTCTATTTTTGCTGGGGTGGAGTGTTAAGATCAAATCAATGAACGGCCTCATTCACAGCAAAATATTTTTGTGGCAAAAGATTTTGCCGAGGCAAAAAGCTCTTTCGAAACAAGAGTGTGGGTCTCCTCCATGTCACTGTTCTCATGAACTTGGCAGAAGGAAGGAAAAGACTAGACTTAGAATTATGACATATTTATATAGCTTATAACTGTTATAACTAGTAACTTTTCTTTTGTTAGAATAATACTGTTCTGTCAAAACAAAAATTCTTCTGACAAATTTAACTTCTTTAAGAAGATTATAGAAACTTTTTAAAACTATTTTATCTATTATAGAAAGAGGAAATAGAGGCAGTTTGCAGAAATATTTCAGCTATACTTAAATGTGGTTGGCTCAGGTGATGGGCAACAGGGGCGAGGGTTTTTTTCCAAGCTGGAATTTCTAAACACATTCTTTTAATGCTGATTGAAAATGGAAATGGAATCTGAAATGGCAGAATTCTCCACAGGATAGAAACTCAGGTTTTGACTTAGCATTAAGACAGAAAGGAAGATGAAAAGTTATAGCAAAAGAGAATTTAAACACTCATAAAGAATAAATACAGGCATTTCAGACCTCAAATAATTTTTAGGTGCAAGGGGAAACATTAGAGGTGTTCAGGTCTCTTTCAAAGGCTCATGTCCAAGAAGATGCCACTTATCTCTCTGACTGTTCCTGCTGCTAGTTCAGAGGGACCATAGTGACTCTTTTCTACTGCATCATTTTCAGACAGCACTTGTGAACATAAATTCCACAAAGCTTATGAAAAATGAGCAAGATTATCAACCCTCATGCACACAATGTGCTCAGGTAAAAGAAGGAGCTGACCTGTTGTGGCTGATTTCAATGGGGAATTAACAGACTTCAGTGTATAAGTCATCCAAACAATACTTGGCTCACCATCAAAGGTAGATGAGGAGGGGACAGGAAGGGCGAGGGTGGCAACATTAGATACCAGAGTAACTTATAAAGGTCACAAAGGGGGAGTTTCCTTTGTTCCAAAAAAATCTGGCTGAGCGTGACAGCTCCTACGAATTTACAGTAGGTGAAGGTTCATGCCTCCCCTGCACCAACACAGGTTTTATTCAAGATGATCTGCAGAGAAAGACCCCATGGTTAGTCCTTCACACTGTGGGTTGTGTTGGCAGACCAGTGGTGTTGAGGCAGTGTCACAGTGTTTGTTGATTGGCCCACCACACCACTGCTTGCTGGAAAAGAAGGCAATGTGAGTGAATATTCTCCACAACCAACTTCACAGGATCACAGAATGGTTTTTATTGGAAGGGACCTTAAAGACCATCTAGTTCCACACCCCCAGCCACACCTTGTATCAGATCAGTTTGCTCAAAGTCCTGTCCAACCTGGCTTTGAACACTTCCAGAGAGGGCATTGCAGCCAAATGTTGCTTTTTCTTTTGTCCTGGCCATCAGAGACTGTTTCACAGGAGCTTTGGGTTTAGGTTTACGGTTCATCTTCCACATACTGGTCTTTGGCATGTGGTGGGAAAAGAAACCTTGCTCTTTGTCTTCTGGCTTCCCTAGTCACATTGAGATTTTTGCTGCTTAGAAGTTAATCTCTCTAATTTGTGTTCAAAAACCCATGTACTTTTCAAGATTGAAGGCTTTTCAGTCCTCTTTAGGACATTCACCATAGGATCAGATGTGTTCTCCTCTATCTCTAAACCACTGACAGTTTGGGTTCCTTCTTGCACATATTTTGGACATTTTCACACCGAAAAATTCTACTTCTCTTTCCATGAGACATTTTTATAATAGTCCTGATCCTCTTCACCTTCAAAGCAAAACTCAAGAGAAAGAATTCCAAATGAGTCTATACAAGAAGAGCCATGTTATTTTTCTGACATAAGGTTTTTCTTGTTGATTTTCACTGAAATACTGTACATAGTTTTCTGTCCGTGGTAATTGATGACACTGTGATGAGATACCCTGTTTAGAGCAGGGATAACTTGTGTGGCATATAGTTTTTTTCTAAAGCATGCACTTCTATATATAAAAAAAAGTCTTCCAGGGTCAAAACTTCAGCCCTCCTAAACTACACAGGAGTTTAGATGATCTTATTGCTGTTCTCTCTGAAAGCTCAGAAAGCCATATTGAATATATATATATTCCACAAACAACAAATGGGACCCATCATTGGCTGGGTCTTTATTGTCTTTCAAACACAGAGAGAACCCAAAGCTTGTGTTCATATCTGCATTGCAATAACACAAGGCGCACTTAAGTCTGTGCTCTGCTGGGAGAAGGGATTGTGAGCCTGGAGGATCAACAGGTTCAAAATAAAGGTTGCCTGTCCTGGGGATTCACAGTCTAAATAGTACAGCAGTTGTAAAGGAGCTGGGGGTGTTGTTCTTAGTGAAATCCAAGGTGACAGCATCCTTGGAACGCGGCTCTTGTTTGTACAATGGAGCTTTTACACCAACATTTGCACGGCTCAGCTTCTCCTCTTAAGCTTTTAAGACCTTGACCTGCTTTGCAGTGATTTAAAGGGCATTGGTGATTTTACTCCCCAAACGGCTCTTGCTGCATGAACCAAATCCCATATGGAGTGTGCAAGTGCCTGTCTGGGACAGGGGTAAGGAGCACAGGGCAGGGGGGAGAGGGTTTTATCAGATGAATGTTGGGCTGGGCACATAACAAGTGCTGTGAATTATGCAGGCAGCCAGAGGAGTGCCATGAGACCCGTGCCGCCCTGTCACACCCTCTGCTTATGCCCCTTCCCTTGCAGAAAGGGCTATTTTAGGAATGTTTAGGAGAGCTGAAAAATATTTAATCAGGACTATTTTTTACCAACCTGTTTATAAAGTAAGGGGCCTTAATTACTTTGGTCTATCACGTGCCTTCATTCTGATCAAAAATAGCCTGCTCTGTTCATAAGAACATTACAACTGTAAATTCTGATAACTTGAGAACCAGGAATGAGCATCGATATCTAAAAATGTCTCTTTTTGACAGCAGTGAGAGACAAGGGCTAAATCTGGATATGAAGCTATGGCATTTTTTACTATAAACAAATGCTGTCAATGACAGAGTACTTTGATCTACTAGAGCACAAGCCAGAGTAGATTTGTGGGGAAATATTCCAGTGACAAAGCACTTGCAAGAGGGGAAGGGACAGGGCTCAGCTGGGAGCCTGTATGTTGCCAGATCAAGAAATTATAGGGTGGATTGCAGATGAAGCTAGGAAAGAATGTGTTCTGAAGACATTTATCATAGCTACCTAGGACTTGAGCTTTTTTTATATTTATTCACCCCCTCAACAATGTATTTATTTATTTGTACACATATACATATATATACATATATTTACATGAAAACATGTGTGACGCCATCCTGCCTGTATTGCCATGAAAAAAAAAATTGAAAATTTTATAAATAAATATATGATATTAATATAATATATATAAATAAATGCATATGATTTTTTTTTAATCTGCTAGATCTGGGAGGGAAACTTTCTCCACCAAGGCTTACACCAGTAGCAGAGTGGCACAATGGCACCCTCTGTTGCCCTGCATGATCCCTTTGATAGCTGCTCCCACGTGGAAGAATTAACTCCTGAAAACATCTGTGCACCACCTTCTCCAAATCTGACTCCTTACTGCCCAACCTCCCTTGTTTGTTTGGAATTATCCTCCGTTATTTCTCTTCTTAATAAAATCCAGTTTGTTCTTCAAGCCTGTACTGGAGGAGATGGCAAACTGTGAGATTGATGAGCAAGAGGAAGCGGTAAGAGCCTGTATTGCCACACTCACTTTGAGAAGAGCAGCCTTCTGTCCCCGTTTTGTCCTCCCTAACACAGCTAATGACAGCTTCCTGCAGCAGTGGCATGAAACACTGAGCTCAGTCCTGCAGAATAGTGATCATTTCTGGGAGATGCTGTGTGAGACGGCGCCCGGCGCTTCCTGGAAAGTGATTAGTCCTAATGAGATCGGGTTGTCCAACTCTCAGGCCACTAATTAAATCACAACTTCTCCTTTTTTTTTTTTTTTTCTTAAGTTACACAAAAGCTTGATTCATGAATTAAAATACATAGTGGATCTGATTGTAACTCTGATCCTCTGTGTGTTCATAATTAAACAACCATTTCCTTTTATGAATTGAAACAAAATTCCTTCTGGGACATGGTAAGTTTTCACTCCTAATCATATTCTCTTACATCCATGTGAATACACTTTAATTGCTCATTAATGGGATGACACACAACCACCTTGTTCTTGCTGGACTTTCCCAGTTATGACATTTTTGAACTGTAAGGACACCAAACTCTTCTCATATACTCATTTTTTCTGTCCTTTAGCTTTGACACTCTGCCATGTTACTAAGAATAATGAAACTATCTTGATCTAACATTATAATTAATGACTGATTTTACTGTGTTGGCATAAGAAAAATTAGATTTGTGCTTTCCATTATTGCTGATATGACTGCCTACTTTATCCAGTGGAGGCTGAAAAAATTGATCGCATGCTTTACTTACAACTGATCACTTAGGAATGATCAGTTAGAAGTCACCAAATAATGTTAGCATCAGCAGATTTTCCTTTTAAAAACCCCCATGTTTTCTTGGATAGGTGTTTGCTATATAAAATCTTTTACACCAAAAGTTTTCAAATCTTGATATAAAAGGGGAGGTGAAGAGAAATTCAGAGGGAAAGCAAAAATGGGACATAAAAGTCAGTTTGGATTTTGCATGTACATAGTAATTTTTCAGAGTCTATGTCGTATTCACTTGCTTTGATACAAAGATGTTATCAAGAAGTCAAACTGAGTTTTATCCCAGGCCTCATAAAAACAAGCATGTTTGACAGTTGTGGGAAAGAAGGGGGCTTAAGATGGATCTATTGTTCATGCAGAAAGATCGCATTTCAAAAGTTAAATTACTCGTAATGATTCCATGTTAATTTGTTATTTGAATCCCCTGCAGTCCCACTTTCCCCAGACAGAGCTGGATGATGGGAGATGGTAAAGGATGTTACTTAAGCTTTTTGGTTTAGAGTAGATCTCTGTTGAAACAAGCTCTGATTGCTGCTGAACTAGATATGTGTTTTATTTTCTTTTAAAATTAAATCTGCAGGTTTCAGAATTCAACAAAACCATTTCTTTTCTGATTTTTACTCAGATTTTGTTAAAAAGAAACACTCAACAACACAATGCTAAAATGCCAAAGAAAAGTTTCTCTGAAACAAAACCAACCCCAAAATAGCAGTATTTTTAAAACAGCACATTTCAACAGGAGGGAAATTCTTTCCCCTTTTTATTTTCTTAAACTAAAGTGCTGACAAAATCAATACATTCTCTGAAGTGTTTCATTTTGACCAAATTTGCATGTACTGCTAGAATAATGGATCCACTAAGCTGGTTACGAGTGGTTGAGGCTGCATGTTTTTCTTTTTTGGGCTAAGGCCCCTACAAGTCTACTGAGACTGACCTAGTCTTTCCTGAATAAAGAAATTATTCTAAAAACTCCAAACCAATCAACACCCAGAACAGTTGTGACTCTCATCCAGAAAGGTGAGAGGTGTCTGGTAAAAATACAATACAGAGCCAGATATTAATGAGTACAGCCTACTTTAGGCAGTGTGTTTGGAATTCCAAAACACCATATAAAGGATAGAGATGGAGGAAAAGAAGGATTGTCTGGAGACAAAGATGCATATGAAGAAAGAGATTTCTGACTGGAAGCTGGTGAAAGAAAGGCAAGAAGGGAACCCCAGAATCTACAGGCCTGTTTGTGTCACTTCAGTGCCTGGTAAAGTTATGGAGAAGATTATTCTGGGAGGTACTGAAAAACACCTGAAGGACAAGGCAGTCATCAGTCACAGCCAGCACCGCTTCATGAGAGGGAATTCCTGCTTATCAAACCTGAGTGTCTTTTATGACAAGGTAACACACCTGGTTAAACACGGGAAGCCAGTCAATGTAAAATTTTGGATTTCAGTAAGTTTTTCATACAGTCTTGCATAGTGTCCTTCTGGGAGAAATGTCCATGTCACAGTTTGATAAATTCACCATTTTGCTGGGTGATCATCAACCTTGTGATATCCAACCAGGGAACGTGCCAATTTCTGCACCTGGGATGGAGCAACCCTGGATGTACAGACAGATTGGGGAATGAGGGGCTGGAGAGCAGTGCCAGGGAAAGGGACCTGGGGGTCCTGGTCAGTGGAGAGTTGAACATGAGCCAGCAGTGCCCTGGCAGCCAGGAGGGACATCCCTGTCCTGGGGACATCAGGCACGGCCTCGCCAGCCGGGCAAGGGAGGGGATTGTCCCGCTCTGCTCTGGGCTGGGGCGGCCTCACCTCGAGTGCTGGGGGAGCTTTGGGTGCCACAATAAAAGAAAAACATTAAACTATGAGAAAGTGTCCAAAGGAGGGCAACAAAGGTGGTGAAGGGCCTTGAGAGGAAGTTATTTGAAAAGCAACTGAAGTCACTTGGTCTGTTCAGCCTGGAGGAGACTGAGGGGAGACGTCAGTGCAGTTACAAATTCCTCATGAGAAGAAGAGGAGAGAGACACTGATCTCTCTGGTGACAGTGAAGCTGTGTCAGGAGAGGTTTAGGTTGGATATCAGGAAAAGATTCTTCCCCCAGAGGCTCCCCAGGGCAGTGGTCACAGCCCCAGCCTGGCAGAGCTCAGGGAGTGTTTGGATGCTCTGGGGCACAGGGTGTGACTCTGGGGGATGGTGCTGGGCAGGGCCAGGAGCTGGGCTACATGATCCGTGCGGGTCCCTTCCAACTCAGTTTATTCTGTGATTCTGAGCAACTCTATGAAAACCCTAACACAATAGGCCAGGAAACCAAAACAGGCCACAGAGTGCTCTGTCCTTAAATAAAGACAGATCCATAGCAGGTGACTCCTGTTTTCTCACTAGTTCACAAATATTTTGTTTAGCTACAGAGATTCCCTGGAGGTGGGGGGCATGTTGTCAGGTCAGAGGACCTGCTGTTGGGTTATATCATTGTTATGAAAGTCATGCTGCTAAGGAGCTGTGAGTTGTACCCCATACTGAGAATAGTCTAAATAATCTGTGACTCAAAGTATCTCTCATCAGGGATCACTGTGAACATGAGCGATTTCAACTGACCCAACAAGCTAAACACAAACATGTCAAGATCTCAATAGCACCAGAACATTTGTTTTCAATATTCTGAGTGTGAAATTAAGGCCAATGGGCAACATTTATTTGGTAATGGTTTTGTTTGCCAGATGTTTTTTTTTCTCTAATTTTGCTGCAGAGCACATACGAGTGTGTACTGGAATGAAAATGATGATAGGAAAGAACCCAGTAGCCAACTCCTGGTTTACTGCAGCAGCATAAACAGATTTCGAAGACAAAAGCTATTACTCCACATTTGCATGGGTGTGAGATATGAACCCAACCCATTCTCTTAAGGGAACATCTCTTGTAAACAAATAAATTAACCTTTGAGCCCCTTGAAATTAAGTTTTGAGAGTGGTAGGGCAAGAGAGCACAGACTGTAATGCTCTTCTCTCTCTTAGGCTGAAGGTTGCTCCTTCAGAGGGAAAAAGCAAAGTGCACCTCACTACCCACTGCCCCAGGTGTTGAGGCTGACCATGACTGATCCTTCTGAAGCTGCTAGAAGCCCAGAGAGAACCACAGCCTGCAGGAGACACCCAAAACAGGGAACACAAACAGGCAAAACTGCAGGTGAGATGAGGCACAGAGATGCTTTGCTTGGGACCCTTGCAAGGCTCCTCATCCATGCTCCCTCCCCAGCCATACCTACAATGCACTGCAGGAATGTGTTCTGTGATGTAAACCATTTTTTCAAAAAGTAACTTAGCTTTTTAATTATAATTTCTATTTGGACAGCAGTGATTGTCAAGATGGACACCTTAAATATGGAAGCTGATTAATGCTGGGACCAGAGAAAGGTTTCTGACTTTAAATGAGCTGCATTTACTGAGTTTTGTGTCCACATCAAAAGTATTTTGCAAGGAAATAGAGCTGAAACACTGTTCTACTTCTATCAAAGTATCAAAGTATCAAATGTAATTTTATAGATAATTGCTGCTGTAACATATTCTGTGAAGAAACTAGATCAGGAATATTGAGACACAGCTCAAAATAATAATGTGTCTTTTCCCTCAGGTTGTCAATAAATTCAGAGCAGGAACAGTGCCAGGTTAAAGCAGAGCAAATATTTGCAGTGCAATATTTTATTCACCAGAAAATTCCTCAAGTTTTTTATAGATAATTTTGGCTGATAAAGCATCTCTCTAACTGCAAAGTTTTATGTGAGTGCTTTTAGAAGCAGTACTGAGTGTGAGCCCAGGAGGACAGACTGGGGTTATTTTTAGAATGCTAACTCCTAGATAAAACCAGAGCATTCCTTTTTGCAATACATTTTTTGTAAGTCTTTGTAGATTATTTATTAGTTCGTTCTGGAGATAGTATATGGAATGATTTGTCCATGATAGAGATGTCCTGAGGTTGAAATCTCAGATCCTGAATCTTTGCATACAGCTCTCCCCTTTTTCCTTTTATTGGTCATAACCCTGGGAGGACAATTCCCTAGAGTCTGGAGGGAATTTGGGCCTGAATTTAAAATTAAAGTAAGGTTCATCCACTGAATACATACTCTTATTTACCAAAGGAAGCCAAACTCAAACCACATAATGCTGAACTTTGGCCATATATTTTATAAGATATGACTTCAAATGCAAGAAGGCATGCCAGCTTAAGAAAATACCACTCTTTCCTCCTTTCAAACAGATTTTCTTTGCTTTTCTAGGGTTTGCCCTCTTCACTGCTCAAAGAGAAAGTATTCAGTTGATAAATGGGAGACCTCTTCCAGATAGAGTCTGTCTTGGCTACACTCACACTATTAAAAAATGTAAATACAATTTGTAAGGGAATCCAAAATTTTCTAGGAACGCTTAAACCTTACAGGAGTGTCAAATTCTTCAGACTGAGCAGGGTCTGTCCAGATGGCTTAGTTGGGATATGTGTGCTCACCTCACCAGGGGAAACCCAAACTAGAACTTAGGAGGGTTTATTAGCAAATCCCCCACACACTGATCTATCCTTATAAAGACCTAAGGAATTAATTTACAGGTTAACCCAGAGTACAAAAAGAGGAATGCACTGGTTTTTCCACAGATGGTTATGTGAAAAAATATTTCTCCACCAGTTGTTATTACTTTGAGATAATATAAATTACTACTGGCTTCTATAAATGGGTTCAGTGGCAGAGGCAGTCAATCAAGAAGGGCCTTGCTCTGGATTTTAGCAGCACTTTAGGACAACAAGCATAAATGCTTCACTAATATTTAAGATGGGATTCACTGATGTGGACATGTTATTCCATAAATATAACTTAAAAACGTATTTTTTAAAATAGACAGTCAATAAGCTTTCTAGCTGTGGAGGATCCTACATAACCTCTTAAAGAACATGAACATGAAAATTCCAGAAGAACAAGCTCCTTTCTATTAATTCCTGATATTATTTCACAATGAAGCTGGTCAAATATTTAGATATTCCATGTGCAGTCTTTTTTTTAAACTTCAAACAGTTCAGTACAAAAGACAGCACTTGGTTCTGTAACTCCCTGTAAGCTTCCTGAAGCTTTTACTCATGTCTTGTTGCTGAACTGAGCTGCTGTCTTTATTTTTGCCAGTCACAGGGGCTGAAACAATGCAGGTCTCTGATAAGTCCTATGGAAAGTTGTGGGTGACAAAGAATCCACATTTGTCGTTCACAGCTTGCTGTCCAAATGTGATACTATTATTATTATTATTATTATTATTATTATTATTATTATTATTATTATTATTATTATTACTACTACTACTACTACTACTACTACTATTATTTCTCTGTACAAACTATAAATTTACTTTTTTTACAATATAAAATGCAATTGTTATATTTATATTAAAATAGATAATATTGCAAAAAGTGCAAGGGCGAAGGATCCTCTTTACCACATTGGAAGTATTTCAGCAGGTTGATGTTTTGGAAAAAGGTGGAGGAATAGCACCTTTCCTGAGTGCAAGAGCCCACCTGTATGGGGGGGCTGCCACAGACAGCTCTGCTGCCTTGGGGAGGAGAAGCAGGAAACTGGTCTGCAGCACCAGTGAATAGGGAGGTCTAAGCAGAGTCACAAACTAGACAACAAAAATATTGAGATTTTAGTCCCCAGAATTACAGAGCAAGTTCTTCCTCAGTTTTCACAGTTGAGACTTATTTCAGAGGTCTGTGTCCCTGGCTTCCAGGCAAAGCAACGTGGACAAATGGATGACCAGAACTGCACTCTGAAAATAATCTGCTCACGGAAACTGTCCTGGAATATTGGATTGGACCAGCTCTGTGATGGTCATGGTGAGATTTCACAGTTATACTCTAAACCAGCTGAAGCCCCTTCAGTCAAGTTCTGAAAGCCAATATTTGAGGTGAACCACGGGGTGGGAACTGTTTGCTCAAACATTCACTGTTTAATGAACATTTCAAAGTCAGCATTTTGCTAGAGCTGTCCCATAAGCAAAATTTTTTTACAAAATCAGTGATATTATGATAACTCCCTGTGCTAAAGTCTCCTGCAGCTGCCAGAGTGTGCAGTGGTGAGGGTGGCTCCTCAAGGGAAACCTATGCAGACTCCCATATTTTCTGACTTTCATGCTTCTGCAAGGCAATGCTGTGACTACATTAATGTCATTTTGGTCATTTAATACTGTTGCATACTCACATAATTGTTAAGGGACTACACAGTGCAATTTAGCATAATTAAGACAATTACACAGTTAAGCACATGAGCAGTCAGTAGCCAAAGTTTTTGCCCCAGTGTAAGGAAACCTAAAGGTTCCATGTATTGTTCCTGTGCACCCTTGGGGTTTTGACTGCTGATGAGTATGAGGATGATTGCAGTGCAGTGCCAGGCCTTTTTACCAGGGGGATGCTGTTGTTGTAGGAAGAGGGGGATCTGAGCCTATTCCCATCACCCCATATGTTACCATGTGGGAACTTGACCTCTGAGTGTGTTATTTGAGCCACGCTGGAGATCTCACCAAGGGAAGATACTTAACACATTTCCTCTGCATTTTACATCCATCTGAAATGTATTTAGCTAACTTTTGAGGTACCTTGCATGTTAAACCTTGAACCACAATTGTAATGTCTCCAGTTCCCTTATTCACACAGTATTTGATTTGGATGACATATTTTTATAATATTTATTTTTCAGCCCATGTTGAGACTCTCATGTTAATGCCACAAGAACTTCAGTCTCCTGTCTAATATTTCAGACATGGAGGGGAAAAAAAATGAAGAAATAAAGAAAAAGAAAAACCAGCCGTCTGCATCCACTTAAACTACATTACAATAAAGCTCAGTAAAGATCTGATCAGCAGTTTTTTAGCCTGCTCAGATTTAATATGAAATAAATTAGTGGAAAACCTAAAGGCTGAAAGGAAATTTTTTTGCCACTGTTTAAAAAAGGACATGAATCCTTTAACATAATATTTACACACATTATATTAAATACTTTCTGCAAAGGTAAAATTTAGCACTGCCAGCTTCAGACAGACTGGGAAGGAAATTTGTTTACACTTAATAAATCTGATTTTGAGTAGAAAAAGTTTTGTTCTTTTTTCTTTTTTTTTCCTCCTGTGTATATACTAGCACTGACAGAAAAATCCTTATTTCAAATTATATAAACATACTCATTAAAAAACTGCTGAACACTTAAAGGAGAAGGCACAATTTGTATTCTATTTGGCTATGTTTTCATCTTGGCCTTGAGAGTTGCTATGATTTGTTATCTCTGGTGGTCCTCAAAGCTTTTGAGATTCTTGAAGCACCACGGCTTTCAGTGATCTCTATATCCCAGCATAACTTTATTCGTGATCATTGCTAGTAGATTTGGAATTAATTTTCTGACAATATACTTTAATATTTGTGAAGGAAGGTGTCTGCCAAGAAATATTGATTTGTCAGACATGACGTTCTCACCAGAAAGCACTGGGAAGTTTCTCCAGGGAAAGTTTCAGGGTCCAGGACTGAACTGCTATTCAAAACAAGAAGAAGATGGACTTTTTTGGGGAAGTCTCCACAATCCCCAGCCCAACTCTGTCAGAAGTCTCCTGCTCCAGAACAAGGACACAGCATTATAATCCCAGAGCCTTAAACCTTCAGCTTTATCTTGGGAGGGGGGGGGTGTGAGGTGGGTACAACTTAGCCATGTGGAGATGAGAACATTTTGAAAAATCAAGAGAGCTTTCATGAAATAAAACAGTTTCCTGCTGAGCTGCAGTTAAAACCATGCCCAATCCCTTGAAAACACATACTGTTTATTAAGGAAGTTACTAAGATGTGCCATAGCTCCCAGGCAGAGGTGAGAAAGAAGTCTTAACTCACCATCTACTTCTTTCATCTGAGATTTATCATCTAGCCAGACAACTTGGATCATTAGCACATCAAAGATCTCAAAACATCCCAGATGAAAAAAGGAAAAACTTCTTTAAGACCATGGTATTTCTAAGATCAGCCATATATTTGTAGATTTTAAGATCATATGGAAACTTTGCAGTCACCTTTTCTGACATCTGCAGAGCATAGCCCAGAGGAGGCTACCCAGCAATTCCTAAATTGTTTCCAATAAATTGTGGTTGACTCAGGGCATCTTTTTCGGAAAGACATTCAGTCTGATTTAAAGACTATAAGCAACTGAGAATCCACCACATTCTTTGGCAAGCTGCTAGTTACAAATAGGGCAAAATCCCACCAACAGGAATAGGAGTTTTGTCTGGACTCATATTTAATCTGCAGATTTAATCTGCAGATTAAATATTTACAAAACGTAGAATTATTAAATATCCACAAGACAAGTAGGTTGTAATTTGTTCCTTTCAGAAATTATGATACTGCAATGATAAGTAGAGTAAGAAATTGGGATAAGTATTAACAGGTTTGAAACAATTTTTAAAAATCTGATTAAGATGCACAAATATCCCTACAAGAGCATGAGAATATTCATCCAAGATACATTCTTTATGGTTTTGAAGTTTAGGATCTTAGTGCTCAGAGATAGCATTTATTTAAAATACATGAGCAAACCAAGACATAAAAATTCTGTTCCTCTAGCTTTGTTCCCTGGACAGGTCTTCTGATGCCAGTAAGAGTCCTAGAAAAACATGAGCAAAACTCATTCCACTAGTCAGAAATTGCTTGTATGGCAGGACTTCCAATTGAAAACTGATTTTATCTTGCCATGATCCCAGTTTTGGCCAATTGCTTTGCTATACTGACAGGCAGAAGTCCTCAGTTACCCTATGAAAAGCAGACAGCCATAGTGTAAACAGAGTTTCTGTTTACTCTGAAGTCAGAAAATTCATTCCAAGAGAACAATAAATGTGGGACCACATGCATTGTTTACTTATCTTTGCTATTCCCCAAACAGGCTGACTACTTCTTACTACTCTTGCTCAGCTCCTTTTGCAAATGCATCTCATCATCTTCAGCTAATTCATCATTGTAGTTTGACAATAATCACTGACTTTCTTTCTAAAGATAATCTTTGTTTAAAGGCTCTGTTATATAATATGCTATAAGCCAAGAATATCTTGCAACATTTGGAAAGGTAGGGCAGTAATGTTCTGCCAGATTCCTCTCAGCATTTAAACATCATATTTTACATGCCAAAAGTTCCTACAATTAATAACGACTTGTGAGTTTTAAGATGGATAATTTATATCTGAAAACAATTAGGGAAGGCAGTTTAGAGAAACTTATCTGTGTTTTGGGAGATGTTACAACAAAAAATGTCACTGAAAGAGAGAGCAGTAAATGGACTGAAATTCAAGGATGTGTCCTGGCCCCTTGGGAAAAGTCAGTGATAGTTCAGAGCCAGTTTACTTCAAAGATATTTCTGGTGAAATAAAGATTTTTCAGAGACATCCCAGCGATAGATAAGCAAGTGACTTCTTGATGGGCTTGAAGAAACAACAGAGAACAGCAGAGGCAAAGAAAGGGGTTTCAGATCAGTGAAAAAGAGCTTCCTAGAAAAGGGGAGAGACATAAAGCTGAAAATCTGGGACAAAAATAAGTGGAAGCGTATCTAAAATATTCACAAGAGAGAGGAGAGAGATTAGAGAAGAAGTTTAGAACCTCAAGCAGAGCATTAAGGGTGGAACCAGAGCTATCAATGAACTGGAGGCAAAGCACCTTCCTCCATATTTCTCTAGCTGAGCAAAAATAAAAAATGTCTG
Organism: Cettia cetti; assembly: GCA_013401135.1. Taxonomy (NCBI): domain Eukaryota; kingdom Metazoa; phylum Chordata; class Aves; order Passeriformes; family Sylviidae; genus Cettia; species Cettia cetti. Next base: position 828 of record VZUI01052397.1, on the reverse strand, counting down.
TTCAGATTAGACAGAAAACAAGGGTCAGGATTAGAGAGGTTCATCATGAGAAGGACCTGTCAGGTAAAAGCACAAAACTCATCAGCTGTAGTGACAAAGAGCCTGGGTGGGGCCAATGGTCAGGGATGTGCAGCAGCTGCTGCTGCAGCCACGGCCCAGCTTGTGCTGACCCCAGTGAGCACTGTCAGCAGACACCCCACCCACCTGGAGGAAAGTCACACCACAGCTTTTCTGCAAAATCAAGGAACTGCCAAGGATCAGAAGACAGCTGTCCAAGCCCCCAGGTCAGCACAGAGATGCAAAGCTTTACATAATTCCTGTTGCCATTAGAAAATAAATCATATATTAATTATTTTTATTCTTGCTGGCATATGAGAAAACACTGTTGAGGGAGCACCCTGGTTTCCCTGCCTCACAAACAGGCACTCACACTTTCACTAAAGGAAAGGCATTACTTCAAACTTCTAAACTTCCTCAGTTGTACATTTAATGATACTGCTGTTCACCTGTTGCCTGGCTAAATTGTTTTAACTGATTCCTCTTTGATAGCTGCATAATTATCCTACATATCCTGAACAGAGAAGACCTGTTCATTGTGGAAGGGGGGAAGACATGAAGGACCAGCCCCTGAAATCTGATTTCCTTGAATATTTCCCTTCCAGATGAATGGACAATTTTCCCACAAGCTCAATAAGGAAAGACTTAAAGGCTCAGAAAGAAGAGGCCACCACTGAAGTCTGCAGTATCTTCTCTAGCTAAAATAAAATAAAATAAAATAAAATAAAATAAAATAAAATAAAATAAAATAAAATAAAATAAAATAAAATA
>VZUI01052395.1:0-21944 GCA_013401135.1 Cettia cetti | reverse complement strand
ACCTGCCCTTCACTCCTGGACCCAGGGGTATGTTGCCCCAGCCCCTGCAGCTGCTAGCTGGCCCAAAAGGAGCAGGGAAGGAGAAGCAACAGTAGGGCAGGAAATAATACTGAAAGAGGGATTAGGGGCAGTCCTAAGAGGGACCAGCTTGTCAATTGGTCAAAGTTCATGGTCAGGTTCAAGGTGGTTTTTTGTGGTTGTGAGGGTTTTGTTACAGGGGAAATTGTTAGGGGTGAATGATGGGAGTTTGGATTGAATGATTAATGAAAAGGTCAGTCATGGTGTTAATAGAATGAACAGACCAGCCAGGAAAGCCCACATGGAGTGCATATGTGTGTACAAATATGCGTTAAACATTCAGTTAGTGTCAGTCCCTCTTTTATGGGGATCCAGTTTTGTATTGATTTTTTTCTCAGGATTCCTTAATTTGGCATTTCTATCATTATGTGGTATTATTATTATGTGTTATCGATATGGTAGCATTATTAGGACTATGGTATTATTATTACAGAGTAACATTCCAACCCCTGATATTTTGTAAACCATAGGTGCACTTATGGTCTAAGACAGGAATACATGCAGCTAATCAGTACGATCCCTGCAGACCTATTACGCTAAGCTTCCTACTCTGAAGCCAAAATGGGGGGAAACGTGGTCCAAACGAAGGTGCTCTTTACTTGATTTCTGATTTTTGTTTACATCACATATGCTTTCCCTTTTTATCCATATAAAAGGCAGGACAGAAGAAAGTCTCGCAATTTGCCAGGTGAGAGAATGAAATATCATTAGGCTACAAAGCCTGGCTTTGCAGAAAATGAGCTTTGCATCAGTACAAAAACATCAGTTTTGACATCAGTTAGAATGTTCACCCACAAGAATCATTGCTCAATTTACCTTGCTTTGATCATATCACATCATTAACCAAGCTTATCTAGTGAATGAAACAAGTGGTTGAAATAAGGTGTTCCCCAAGCAGAAAATAAACTGCAGTTAATTATCAGGGAGCACGAGTAAGTTACTGGATATCAACTTAAAGCAAAATAAATTACCTACATTTTATTTCTTTTGTGGTGACCTAACAGAAAACCTATCAAACTCAACTTAAGAGATATGATATTTTTCAAACTCACAAATCATTGCAAATATAGACATAAGTAAAGAAAAATAAACTCCAGAAACACATACTGGAGTGACTAAGCACTCTCGAGTATGCATTTTTTGTACTTCAAAATTAAAAAAAAAAAAAAAAAAGTGATTGTTGGAAAGAAAGTCAGCAGTGTGGATGGGATAGGCCTATAAGGAGCTTTTTGAGCAATCAAAACTTACAGGTCAGTTTGATTTTGGACCCACAGTACTGCTATTTTACTGAATTTGGTACCATTTGATTTAGCTGGTTATGATTTACTCTTCAGCTGTTTTCTCATTCATAGATGTCAATATGTGGCTGGGTGACCCAGTGCAATGTGTAACTTTTTTTTTTTTTTTTTTTTTTTGGTTTACCACACTTGTGAGTGTTTGCTTGCTGTATTTTATCCTGAGGGATTTAAAAGTCATCAGAAGAGGGGTTGAAAAGCACCTGGATTTCTATGGGGTTGGAGTCATGTCCAGCCAGTCCCTTACACAGCTTAGACAAGAGCCACATTGCTGCTGTGGGTGACACTGCAGAGCCAGGGTGGAGCAGCCACAGTGCAGAGTGGTGCCCTACATGTATTTACATTCTTCATGCCAGAATTCTTATTGGGCATTAATCACATTTCAGTGGTTTTGCCTACTGAAAGAAATCGAAGGCCCTCATTTTTTCCCAGGGCAGGATGCCTCTTACCATTATTACTGCTGTTGCAGATTCCTGTTTGGTTTATATGATGAGCAGCTCTCTGAAATGTAATGAGAATGGAAAGTTAAGAAATTCGAGAAGTCCCTAGCAAAAAATCCTTCTTCGTTGTTTCTCAGTATATACTCAAGAAATAAATGGGACACAGTTTTGGGAAGAGAACCAATGTTACAAGCACCTGCCTTCTTTGGTGAAGAAAGCTGCTCCATTTGTCAGTGCAGGCTAGTGCACTTTGCACCCCACAGACCCTCTCTGAAGCAATCAATTTCAGTCTAGCATCAGTCCTGTGAATGTGAACAAGTTATGATAATAGCATAGAATGGATTGGGTTGGAAGAGACTTAAAGATCATTTTATTCAACCCAGCTGTGATGGGCAGGGACACTTTCCACTAGACCAGGCTGCTCCAAGTTCCATCCAACCTGTCTTTGAACAATTCCAGGTATGAGGTACTCACAGCCTTTTTGGGCACCTGTTCCGGTGACTCACCTCTCTAGAACATGCATCTGTTAGCTCATACAGGCAACATGAAATCCACATTCTCTACCTGTACAATTCATAGATCTTAGAGCAACAACTATGCTAATTAGTTATTGAGATTTTCAGATAAAACAAGGCAGGCAATTTCACCTTTAACCTGATGTATCTATCCTAATACTTTTAATTGAACTATTTGCAATGTGTATTTGCAAGGAAATAAGTTGTAACAAAGAGCTTTAGTAGTAAGTAATCCACTATCCCTTCTCTTTTCGAGTGGACTGGGGGGAGGTATCTTCCATCTGAATTTAAACACTGTTTAATTTAATCGGATAGGTTTTGTCTCTTTTCTGGATTAATCATTAATTGCCTCTCTATCATTTCATTTGAGACCAGGTGGTTCAAATGGAAACTGGTGACTCAGAAGGATTGTTCTGGGACTTTTCTCTTTAGACTACAGAAAACATCACAATGGCTTTTCCAGAGTGTTCCCTGAAAAAACACAGTGTACTAACTCTATGCCCCACTCGGTGTGGCTGGACTTTGTTACTCTGTGTGCCTATGTATCTTTCTGCCTGCCTCTGAACCAAGCTTATTTATGTAAAGGCTACTTGTGCAAATGAAAATGCTGTTGTTCCAAAGAACACAGGCAAGCAGTCAGTGTATTGAGTTTCTAGTTGGCATAAGCCCAAGGCTTTGGTGCTTTGTACAAAGAGTCCCCAGCTTGTGAGTGCGCAATGTGATGGAAAGCAGAGTCTGTCATCAAGACGATTTTGCATAAGTTGGAGTCTCAATTACAAGAAATGCCCAAAATGGTATATTAACAGGTATATCTATCTTTGTATTATGAATTGTTGTCAATATTCTAAATAATTAACATTCGAAAACAAAAGCCTAAAAGACTAACACAGCAACAATAAACAGAGAGAAGCAGTGCCCTGAAGTGTCGTGAGGTAACAAAGTGGGAAATATACTCAATGAAACATCTACAATGCTCAAAAACACCATATGTTGCTTTGCCAAGAACTCTAGCTGTGCCACTTAACTGTGCTGAGTATTAGTCATGAAGCAAGCCACCTCCTGGGGGGGGAATTAGAGCTAATACCCTGCCTTTAAAGAGGCTTCATAATGCAGGAACCCTCTCCAACCACAAGTTTGCAGTCTTTTCTTGCAGCAGGGGCCATCATCCTCCTTAAGACTTCTGCTCTCATATATCCAATAAAAATAAATTTTGCAAGACTAGTTAAAAGCTGATTTCTAGAATATTACTACTCCGCAAGCCTTGGGGTATTAATATTCCTTGATGCCTTTTGGAAAGAAAAGACCTGCCCTAGTGGGTCCCAGCTCACCTTCCGACATCAAGGCAAGGACAAGGGCAAGGACAAGTCTGGGAACACAGGTAGGAAGTTTTGCCAGTGCCCACCACTAGACTGACTTGGTTCATACTGGTTCTTTTTCTCCATTAGGCAGATGTTGCCATTGCAAAGTGGCTCCAAAACTGCCAGATTGCTCTGCAAGGAATATTGGTTCTCAGAAAATGGAAGGAAGAGGCAAGTTGTTCATAAGATGGTAAAGGACTAAGCAGTGAATGCCATTATGTCACTGTATGTTTAGCTATGATATAGCTTCATCTTGGACACTGCGTTTTGTTTGAAAGAGCTCAGAAAAAGTCAAATAATGGAGAAGTTCCAGGAAAATAAAGCAAGATATGTGAAGGTAAAGAACAGTTTTCCTATGATAAAAATATGAACAATTTAAGACTCTTCAGACTGGAAAGGGGCAGAACTCAACTATACTAGCTATAAAAAAAAAATCCAACAGCAACAAAACCTTAGAAAATCCCCAACTTTATTCACTGTAGAATAAACTGAAATAAACATAGGAGTTTCCAGACAAAGTACAAGAGGCGGGTCTTCACAAAAAACCATTAACTTGAATCACTCATTGCTCCAAGACATTGCAAATGATAAAAGGGACTTTTAATGTATATTATAAAAGTTTGGATTTTCAAAATAACTCAATACATTGACGGGAGAAGTCCATCTAAGTATAATAAACAACAACAACAACAAAACAAACAAAAAACCCAAAACAAATAAATAAACACCCCAAACCATCAGCTAAAATTAGAATAATTTACCAGATTTTTCCAGGTCTTCCCTGTTCTTTTATCCAGACTAAATAAGTCTCATTAAAAGTTATCTGATCATATTTTATAAGACTTTAAACCAGCTTTTCTGTTATTAATATCAATGCCCTTGGAGTTAGTCAGTAATCTGCCCTTTTCTGTGAAAATATCTATGACTTGCAAAATACTTAAAAATGCTAGGCAAATATTATTAAGTGAAATTGAATTTGAATTTCTCTGTAAAATGGTTAGTAAGATTAGTAAATCAATCTTCACACCTAAGTTCAGCTTTGAGGGTGGAGGTTCTGATCCATGTCACTTATGATTGTGCAAATGCGTGTGAAAACTGATTTTAAAATGCACTGGATTGGCTTTCAGTCCAAACTATGCACATAGTCTAATTCATTATCTTTTGAGCTTAATTAGATGAATGCCAAAAGCAAAAGCAACTTCATCCTCAAAATGGGAAGATAATATTCCCATGCAATTCCTGACTTCTTTCAAAAGCAAGAGCAGCACTAAGAAGCCTATGCAGATGACAAGCTTTCTGCTTTCCCTCTACACTCTTGTCTAACCCTGATCAGGATGTTCTTGCTTGTTCATGTCTTAACAATTTATGGGGATTTTTCATGCATATTCCAGGTGCTGTAATGAAATAGAAAATGTATGTGTGGCTGAACTGTGACATGAAATCTCTAGTATCCAAGGAAACAGAGAAAACACATCCTCTACAATTCCTCTTGTAAAAAGTTAAACTAAATAATCTGTATCATTTTACTTCTCCAAGGGAATTACTATCTCACTCAGATAAGCCAGAGTAAAAATATTTTAAATGTCAAAGTAGAACTCGCAGTGCAAAATATGGATCCTAGTCTCAAGCACTCTTGTTCTTAACTGGACTTTCATACTGGGGTGTAATTTCGGCCTGTTAAAATCACAAAGATGTATCACAGATAATTATTTGTCTCCAAAACACTGGATCTTCTCTCAAGATGAAATGCTGATTGCAGACAGATTGAAACTGGACATATTTTCCCACAGCTTGCTGGTTTATGCCTGCATGTAAAAAGAAGGATATAGTAATGAGGTGATTAAGCAAAAAACTGAAATGTACCAGAGGGAAAATACTAAAATACTATCCAGTAATCTCAAAAGAATCACAAAAGGAAAATGTCCCCTCATATATTTGCTACAGTTTATCTGGTGCTGCCCAGAAATGAGAACTGCTGGAGTGCTGGGAAAAATGTTTCTGTCTGGAACTTCCCATTGCAGGAGGGCACTCACAATATAAGTGAAAAGGAGAAGAAATTTTTCGGCAAGTGATATGGATAAATGGCCCTTTTTGATCTGCTTGTGTATCCAGGCAAAAGCCTTGTAATGCTTTTTAGTTCTGCTGCTTGATTTTAGATAGATAAATAGATGTAAAGCCAGTGTCATTATCCAGAGTTGCTATTTCAGTGAATAACCAGGTGCAGACAAACCCTCAGGCATAATGGAAAGGGGCCAAGATGGGGCACAGAAGCTGTGTGTAAGTTTCCATGCTTTTTTTTAGTGATAGGGGAAAAGGGAAATGTAAGATCTCCATGAAAATCTGTGCAAGAGAGAGATGTGGTCCTTGGTTTAAAGTGTTGTGCCTTGGTATTTCCCCATGGCATACACACACTCCTGAGCCTGATGGGCTGCCTGAGGGACAGTTCACATTTGCCATGGAGTTTCAGATTAAGGAGAGACACTACAATCTACTGGGAATACAGATTTTCCAAATACATATTGACTTTTAGTTGTATCACCTATTAGGCAAAAAAGCAGACAGGGTAGAGCTGCCCAGTCCTGGGTCTAGACAGCACCAGCCAATCTAAATGCACACACATACCTGTGTGTGCACCTAGAAGCATACACTCCTCAAGAAGAGAGAAGAAGACAAGGCTAAATAAATCTGGATATAAATACAGTCTCTATACAGGCACAAACATTGCACTGTTTCAGTGGGAGGAAGGTCAGAACCCTCTAATGGTGCTGGAGCAGTGTGCGGTCCATCTGACTGAGGAGTCATCCAAACCTCTAAGAAAGCTGCAAGCTTACAGAGAAGATTTAGCTGTGATGAGCTAGCAGACTGACTCTGCTTGTAGATTAAAGCAATTAACTTCCAGATGTGCCTGGTGTGACGGAAACCTTAGCATCTACAGACATGTGGAAATTCAAAAGGATATAGACTACAACTTTGCAATTTTAATGACTTCAAAGTGAATCCAACTATTCTGGGAGGTGGAGGTGTCTAACTGTTTGTTATTTGCTGATCTGGTCTAGGTTCAACTTACTTGAAAAAGAACAAATCAGGGCTCCACTCCATAGCCAGGACTTCTTCAGTCAGTATTCTGGCCAGCAACCAGCTCCAGCAGCTGTGGACACTGACACCCTACAGCTTCACCAAAATGTGCAATTAAACTAAACAAATTAATAGTTACCCAATGGAATTTGCTTAGCTTAATCACTGTATCAAAGAGTCAAAAATGACCTGTTGTGAAGAGGCACTTTATAACGCTTTAAACTTGGGCTCTTTTTAGTTGCTGTTTAATTTTTTTGACATTTTAGAGTAGCATTCATGTTGTATTTTCCAGCTTTACCCACATCTCTGACTGACAAGTAGAAATATACACTTATTTTCTCCTTAAAAAAAAAAAAAAAAAGGAAGAAAACTACTCTGTCATTGTTTAGTCCCCTGCTTCATCATGAATAAGATGAGATTCAGAGTCAGATTCTGAGGGGGTAGGAAATGCTATTCTCACCTGACATGCCTGCAGGCCACCCTTGCAGCAGAGCATGGTCACCTGTGCTCTCACACTTCTCCTACTGTTCCTCACCTTTCCAAGTAAAAAGCCAGGCACTGTGGTCTCATGGACTGAGATGATGGGCAATCCACATAATAAAAGAGAAACATTTATCATCTCGTATTTTATGATCACAGAATCACAGAACCAACTAGATTGGAAAAGACCTTGGAGATCATCAACTCCAACTTCTGACTTAATACCTCCTTATCAACTAAACCATGGCACTATCACATCCAGTCTTTTTCAAACAGCTTCAAGGACAGTGACTCCAACACCTTCCTGGGCAGCCCATTCCAGTGCCCAATCACTCTTCCTACATAGAGTTTTTTTTTTCTTATGTCCAGCCTAAACCTCCTCTGGCATAGCTTAAGAGTCACTGTGACATCCTGTCACAAGTTGCCTGGGAGAAGAGGCAGACCCCCACCTGGCTACACCCCCCTTACAGGGAGCTGTAGAGAGTGATAAGCCTCCTGAGCCTCCTTTTCTCCAGGCTAAACACCCCCAGCTCCCTCAGCTGCTTCTCACAGGACTTGTGTTCCAGACACTTCTACAGCCTCATTGCCATGGTCTGGACGTGCTCGAGTGTTTCAAGGTCCTTCCCAAACTGAGGGCCCAGAGCTGGGCACAGCACTCAGGGTGTGCCCTCACCTGTGCCCAGTACAGGGGAAGAATGACCTCCCTGCTCCTGCTGGCCACACCATTCCTGATCCAGGCCAGGATACCATTGGCCTTCTTGGCCATGTGAGTGCACTGCTGGCTCTTGTTCAGCTGCTGTCACCAGTGCCCCCAGGTCCCTTTCTGCCTGGGCACTGTCCAGCCACTCTGTCCTAGCCTGTAGCACTGCAGGGATTGTTGTGGCCAAAGTATGGGACCTGACATTTGTTCTCATTAAACTTCATGTTGCTGGACTCAGCCCATCTGTCCAGCCTGTCCAGATTCCTCTGCAGAGCCCTCCTACCCTCCAGCAGATCCACATTCCTGCCCAACTTGGTGTCATCTGCAAAGATGACCTGGTGTCATCTGAAAATTTGCTGATGGTGGACTCAATCCACTCAATCCAGACCATCAATAAAGATGTTAAACAGGACAGGGCCCAGCACAGACCCCTGGGGAACACCACTGGTGCCTGGCCCCCAGCTGGATGCAGCACCATTCACCAGCACTCTCTGGGCCCGGCCATCCAGCCAGTTCCCAACCCAGCAAGGAGTGCTCCTGTCCAAGCCACGGCTGCCAGCTTGTCCAGGAGTGTGCTGTGGGGGACAGTGTCAAAGGCCTTGCTGAAGTCCAAATAGACAACATCCACAGCCCTTCCTACATCCAGGTGTGCCAGCAGGTGACAAAAGGAGTTCAGGTTGGTCAGGTAGGACCTGCCTTTCCTAAACCTGTGCTGGCTGGCTCAGATCTCCCAGCTGTCCTGTGGGTGCCATGTGATTACACACAAGATGATCTGCTCCATAACCCTGCCAGGCACTGAGGTGAGGCTGACAGGTCAGGCTGCAGACCATAACATCATCCTGGGCTGGAAGGGACCCAGAAGTATCATCAAAGGCCAACTCCTTAACCTACGCAGGACATGTGAAGAATCACGTCCCTGAGAGTATTTTTCCAAACTCTTCTTGAATTCTGTCAGGCTGAGGCTGTTACCACTTTCCTGAGGAGCCTGTTCCAGTGCTCTGCCACCCTCTGGGTGAAGAACTTCTGGGTGATGCAACTTCAGGCCATTCCCTTGTGTCCTGTCACTGTCACCACAGGGAACAGATCAGTGCCTGCCCCTCCTCTTCCCCTCACAGGGAAGGTGTAACTGCAGTGAGGTCTCCCCTCAGTCTCCTCCAGGCTGAACAGACCAAGTGCTCTCAGCCACTCCTCACACGGCTTCCCCTCAGGGCCCTTCACCTTCCTCACGGCCCTCCTTTGGACACTCTCTGACAGCTCAATGTCTGCTTTGTGCTGTGGCACCCAAAACTGCCCCCAGCACTGGAGGTGAGGCTGCCCCAGTGCAGAGCAGAGCAGGACAATCCCCTCCCTTGCCCAGCTGTGATGCTGTGCCTGATGCACCCCAGGACACGGGGCCCTCCTGCTGCCAGGGCACTGCTGGCTCGTGTTCAGCCTGCCATTGACCAGGAACCCCAGGCCCTTTCTGTAGAGGTTTTTTTCTTTCCTCCCTCTCTCACTCCTTACTGACTGCACCTTCTAGGGTTTTAAGCATCCAAATAAGCTTTCACAGCTGGAAAGATGTGTGGGCTGCAGACAAAAACACCCTGCTGTCCAAAGAGACTTTACTGTTTCTTGCATTAGCAATGTATTGATTTTAATTTGAAGGTTTCTTCCTAAGAAAATGAATGTCTATAACTATAAACTCTCTCATAAAATGTGATATGCTCAGCACCATAGGAACCAAGTTTAATTAATTAAAAAGGGAAGCTGTTTTTCTTGATTTCAGAACAGCAAGAAAAGAATGCTCCTGTCTCGTGATGAATAGTGCACAGCACGAGGAAGAGGGAAGTTGAAGCACTGGGATTATAATGTGTGAACTTTTTGAGCTGTGCAGTTATTTGCTGACCTTTTCCACCAGGGCTTCATTGCCATTACAGGACATCCAAATAGGTAGGATATGTAGTGAGGTAAACGTGCTCTCGGATTTAGAGGGCTGCACCTTCCTTATAAACGTTGTCCTTAATATGCTGCTCAATATATTTAAAGTAGTTGTGATTAAGACCACCAAAAATAAAGCTACAGCATATTCCACTCTATAATTTACCTGTCTTTCAATTTGGGGACCATACTGAGACATATCAGGCACATCAGAAATTATATGTATAGGGATGTCCTAAAGAATTTCACTGAAATCCATCATTATTTAGGCTTTTTAACCACTCTGTATTAGTATTTAGTAGCAACCCTCCACTGCGGAGTGGAGCATTGGGGGGGCACTGATGCAATGTATTGCCATGGCCCCAGGGAGAGAAATGCTGGCTTTACTGACATTGCTGCCATTGTGAGCTGGCATTACTTAATCTGAAAAATAAGTTTTGTGGACCAAAGAGAAATGTATGTTCTCTCTTCCTGCTTGACAAGAAGTTATACTGAAAGTTTTAGAGCAGTGGTGGCTGTGATGAGAAGCGTCACAGGATGGGGGCTTAAAGGGATGCAGGGTTTGGTGCCGATGAGAGGCTGAGCAAGAGGGGCCTCCAAATTTGTGGTAATGTTTGGCATCGTGGATACAGGAATGGCTCTTTTCAGCTGATAATTTAGATTTGTTCAGGCAGCTTCAGCAACAGAGTTTACAGAATGGGAAGCTTTTGGCACTACTGAGGATCAGCCTGTACCTGTACTGAAGGCAGGAAAAAAATGCTCGTTAGTATGAGAGAAAGAAAAAAAGAACAAGCTGTTGCTCCCACTTGCCTGTTGTGTCCCAGGAAGGCATTCCAGCTGAGTAGCTCTGGGCCTGGGTCGCTGGCAGCCCATGGAACAGGGCAGAGCTTCAGAGGGATGCACCTGGAGCCAATGCCAGCGAGCCTCTGTAGGGTGGAGAATGTGTTGTCTTCATCACCACATCCAGGTCCAAGCCCAGGGAGGAGTTCAGCCTGGCCTAAGAGCTGAAAGGAAGGCAGTGCAGCTTCTTTATTATAGCATGATTTTGGGTAAGAAACAGAAAAAGCTTCACCTTTTCCTCTGGACTTTAGGCTGCCCATGTGAAAGGAGAGTGAGGCTGGGGGTCTCAGTTAGGCACACAGCGCTCCTGAGTATGTGATCTCTATGGCACTAGAGAAAGAAGCCCACAGTGGGAAGCAACATCAAGGCAAATAATTCTTGATTTTGTTACAAGAGGATGCTGCTTGTCATCCAACCCTTCCCTGTTCAGTGAAACAGCCTGCAACATCCTAATGAGTGTAAACAATATGGAGTACACAGTGTCTGCCTCCTTTTCACCTTGAGAGCCATTGCACTTAACTTATTTGTTAACATTTTGTGAAGAGAGCAGAAGATAAGCACTGCATAAAGCCAAAATCCATTTCTTCTCGTGTAGCAGATATGGAAAAATCAGCACTGGCAAGTCATGGGTGGTCCTTAATTTTTTCCAGTATGCCAAGGGAAAAAAAGTCCTATTACTTCGCTCAGGGCTGTGGAAAAAATTAAGAAAGGTTAATAATTAAATGTCTACTCCTGATCCTGCAGCATATCCTTCAAATATCCAGAAGATGCAAAGAGGTTGCAACCCAGGGACAGAGTCCTGATCACCCTTACTGACCTGGGTGCTTTTTGCCCTGGCAAATACACATTATTGAAGTCCGCATGACCCCTTGCAAGAATAAACTTTACCCTTGTACAGGAAGAGACTGGCAGACAGAAGTTAAAGTTTAGATAATCTGTTGCTACACCTCATTCAATAAAACAATTTTTGTACACTAAAAGGAGAGGGAGATAAGAGGCGATATTACATGCTTATGAAATACACAAAACACGCTCCTAGTTGTTATACAAAAATGCAGTTACTTAAATTACGATAAATGCTTTTGACAGAACTTTAAAATCTAAAGGATTAAAAGCTTTCTGACAGCTCCTGCAGTCACTTAGGATTGAATCAGCCAATAGCAGTGTGTTGTGCATTTGGGGAAGATAACTTTAACCCACTTTGAAAAACAAGAAGGAAGTGGGGAAAAAAGCCCCTATTGATTTTTCACTCTGCCACAGCATGTGATAGCTCCCTTGAACAAAGTGGAAGCAGTGGGAAAGGAACAGAAATGGATACCTGTGCTCATCTTATCTAAAGTGCTGAGTGGGTTTAATCATTAATAATTACCATTGTGCACCAAGGAAATAATTGCCCCTGTTATCACACGGTTTAGGAGTGTTTTAATTTTTATACTGTGAAGGGTATAATGTGAAAGTGGCATCTTAGGCAGAGCTTGGTGAGGGGTTTTGGGAATCCTGAACTGTCCCCCAAATAACATGAGGACTAGAAGAAGACTGTAGGGGAGGGGAAACGGCAGGCTGTTTTCAGACCCACTGCATCTCTCCATCAATGTACTCTGCTCCAGTCCACAGTTATCCACAGCAGTGAAATGTTGTCACCCACCACTTCCCCCAGAGCACACAAGTATGCCAAATACCTGCTGTGGTGGCAGCTGTAATAAATTTACTTCCACTTAAGAGAAAAAAGCATCAGAAAATCATTGTCAATAAAATTGAGCAAAAAAAGACAAGGGAATGAGAAGCCTGAGATATTTTATTAGGTCTTCTTTCTTTTCTACACCCCCAACCCCCACACCTCCCCCATCACTTTATAGCAATATATGCATATATTTTAAAACAAGCACTTTTTTCTGTCTGTTATTGGACATTTCTAGCAACATCAGCCTGACAGGGCTAAATTGGATGAGATGATGAGAGAATTGGTCTACCAGTGCAAACTGGTGCAGTTCTGTTTAAACCAATGGACCTGTTTCAGTTCACATCTGCTGAGGCCTTTTCTTCTCTAGAAATCACTCTCTCATTTCATACCTCCCACAGTAAGTGAAACCAGACAGGGATTTTTGGGTTTGCTTTGGGAGACCCTGCAAACAGAGGTACAACAAGAGAGATGTCCCACTGGTAAAGATTAACCCTCAAGCCCATTGCTTTTGGTGTCACTGCCTGCTTGTACAGTGCCCTTGTGCATGGGGCCCTAAGGCTGCTGCTCCTGAGGGGCTCTTGTAGATTAATGACTTTGTACTTGCATTTTGACAGCACTAGCAAACCTTAAGCCAGGAGGGTTCAATGCCCTAGGCACTGCACAAACATGGACTGGGACTCAAGTTGCAAAATAACCTTTTCTGTCATACCCACCACTCTGCAAAAATTATCCAGTCTTCAGTGACAAGCAGTCCTCTTAGCTGTCAAAATCTGCCTCACATGTTCAGCACTCAAAATTAAAAATCTTAAATAAAACGGGTATTTTAGAAAGACAAATATATTCTAGAGATGAGAAAAGCTATTTTTATATGCCTAATTAGTCACGCTTGGGAGTAATAATAGCACTACTTGGGTTACGCTAAGTTATTAATATTATGCAAAATACAAGATGCCGGTTGTGTCATCATCTTTTTTTTTTTTTTTTGCTAGACCACAATTCCATCAAAAAATAATTTGTCATGTAAACACTTCCCCCCCCCCCCTCCCCCCAGTTTTACCTCTCATATGTGAAGGTGCAAATTTGTTCAGGCTAGAGGAGCAGGAAGGAGCAGGAATCCTGCCAGGAATCGAGATTCTAGGTGAGAATCCCACACTGGCTGGAGAGCACTGAGCACAGGAGCTGATGATTTCTCAAAGATGCTGATTTGCAAGGACGATCATTTAGTGCTGACCCCTGAAAAAGGGCAGTGCTTGCACTAGCTGTTGCCTTCTCTATTAAAGAATCAACCAGTTTAGCTGAAGAGGGTGGTGGTGTTGGGTTGAAAAACTGCACTGGAAGGAGGGTGCCAGCTGACATGCCTGGCCCCTTGGGTGCCCTGGCTTGCTCATGCTGCTGCAATGTGATGGACATGACAGAGATTCCAGAGACTCCTTGGGTGGCCTGCTTTAGCTGTTTTTTGGCAAGCTGGAAGCCCCCAATGCAGGACATGTGCAATGGAGAAAGACACCAAGACAGACCCTGATGTGGCACCCACTGGTCAGGCAGTGAAATGTCTTGTGCCTGGAGAGAAGGTCACTGCCCCAGGGGTGGAACCAGGAGGTGCATGCACACAGACCCCAGACTTCAAAACACTAGATCAAATCAGTCCTCCCATGCCACACTATGGAATATATACTCTGGTGTGTCTGGGGAGCTTCCGCCAGATTTAGTAACAGTGGTCTTAGTTTTTCTTGGTGTTTAGTTTAGCATTCAGCCCTCCATACTGCAAAAAATATTCCTCTTCCTTCTCTGAAATAATATGTGTGAGTTTAAATAGATATTTATGCCTTTGAACAAAGATTTTAATTGCATTTTTATACATGCATATATATGCATATATATTCTCCTTACTAAGGAAACCATCCTCCTCCTAAAGATGTATTTGCTCCATTTAGTGGGCTGGATTGTGTCTTTCCCAAGCAGATGATGACATTCAAACAGGGTCCCATGGCCCAACACTATACCCTGCTGCTCAAACACTTCTTGACAGGCAGTACCGTTGCCTTCCCTCTTCTTACACTTTTAACCCCTTCTAGAACATCCCCTGGGTCCCCGACAGCCACCCCAGAGCTCTCTGTAGTCACTTTGGATGCTTTCCACGTTTCCCAGCACTGTCATTGGTGTCTACATTTAAGACCACCATGGAGTAGTAGTCAGGGCTCAGGCAAGGTTTGGCAGTCCCCCACAACACGCAGACCCAGGTCCCCAGCTCCCAGCAAACGTCTGCAGCCAGCAGGTCAGGTTGGCAGGTGGTGCTGCTGTCCCCTGCAGCAGGGAGTCACCTGCTGCTGCCACTGCTGCCTCGTGGTGGCCTTGCATAGGTCAGGGTCAGCTGGCCCAAACCTCACTTGAAAGCATGGCCAGTTACATCAGCCTTGAGGACAGTAAACAAATTCCGCAGAGAAGTTGTGGATGCTCCACCCCTGGAAATGCTGAAAGCCAGGTTGGATAGAGCTCAGAAAATCCTGGTATAGTGAAAGGTGTCCCTGCCCATGGCAGGGGAGTGTGAACTAGAGGATCTTCAAGGTCCCTTCTCAGCCCATACCATTCTATCACACTATAGTTCTATGATTTTATGAACTTATGGCATAGTACAGGCCTTAGGATGGAGCAGAAGTCATCAGCTTTCATTCCTTACTTTTCCCAGAGGCTGCCCTTGCTGTTCCACTGGGAACAGACCCTGCCTGCACCTGCATTGCAGCAGAGGCCTGGGGTTCTTGAAGCTGTTGCATGTCTGAGAAGATCCTGTCTATCTCTTTTATTTCCACTACATATTAATTTTCTTTCTTTTTCTTTTTTTTTTCCTTTTTTTTTTTTAATTTTTATGTGGGAGATGTTCTTATCTTCTGTCATGATTTCTTTGTCACAAAGAGAATGACGAGGAAATTACCTTGGGTTCCTGCATGGTAGGAGATTTTGCATAAGCAGAAATCACTTATTCAGCATAATCTCATATGAACCTGCGCAAAAGGCATTGGAAGCACATTAGAATAAAGTTGTCTTTGTCTAGCTAGCATGTGAATTTAAGGAAATATTTATTTGCCTACAGGGAAAACAAAAAAGTCAAAGTTGGTTGAAACTACGTTTCAGCTGAAAATAGAGCTGCCAGTTTCTCTGGAGTTTCGGTACTGACACACAACTCTATCTTGGGATTTCCTTCTTGTTCTACACCAGTTTAGTTGGGACTCCCTTGTTTTGGGAACAGAACTGGAGAGCTATTTGGTTAAAGAAGTATTTGTCTAGATACTGTAACCCCAAAGTGATCTCAAAATCTATCCACAGGAAGACATTGTGTTTCCCATAACCCACTTCTAAGGCTCCACTGTAGAGTGCAGAGGCCCTTCCTTTTCCTCTTGGGTCTGAGCGGAGAGGTCACAGGGGTATAAAATGCTATGGAGTCAAAATTAGTCAGGTGAAGCTTTACCTATGAGGATGGACTAGAAAATAAATATTTCAAAAGTTTACCCACATAAGCTGCCAAGTGAGCCTGACAGTATTGATGAGGACAACACAACTTCTTTCTGCTTTGGCAAGGATTTTAGAAGATCCTTAGCACCAATTTTGTTCATCCAAAATCAGTATACCCTCCAAATCCGATATACTCATGAAGACACCATGCTGTCCATAGGGAAGATGAGGTCTGTTCATGGAAGAATCTTCTCTGAGCTCTGTTCTACAGTCTCCCAGGACACAGTCACAACTAAGAACGAAAAATTTGCAAATTACAAAACATAATCTCATAACCCTTTCAGTTTGGAGACTGCTATTACCTTATGTTTCCTCATTTTGATTTTCCATTGATGCCTTAAGTTTTAGCTTTCATGTTTTTCGGATTCTGTGCTGCCTAGGTGTGTGGCTCTGAGCCTCATATTGAGCATGTCAGCTCTCTTCACAGGGTAGGTAGACAAAACAAATCCTTTTCTAGCTTGAGACTAAGGATGACCATTACAAGCTTCATGCCCCAAAAGCATAAACAAAACTGAACTGAAGAGAAAAAAATCAAGAAGGATGGGACTTCATAATCTGAAGCTGTAATTGGACAATTAACTCCAATATGCAAATGGACCAAAACTTATAAAAGTGTGAAACGTCATGACTAGTCATCCATTTTGTGGCCATTTTAGGTCCATCTTGGGTATAGCCCAGGCCAGGTTCTTTTCCTGCCCAAGATGTACCCTAAAGGCTTTTTAATAAATACATGCTTTATTCCCTAGCTATGTCTAATCTCTGTTCCAGGTCAGCCTTCCCAAGGCATCACCATCACCAACTTTCAGCCACGCTTTCTCTTGTTACTGTGTTTCTAGAGCAGCTCAGGCAGTGCCTGCTTGGCAAAGCTGTTCACAAAAAGTTCAATTTCTACTCAGGGACTCTGGCACATAATTTTGCCATTTTGCTTGATGGGTGCAAACAAACAACTGCTGCCATCTCACTGGCAAGTATAATAATCTGAACGTTTATTAGTCCAGGGACAGAAAACTGCTCATCTTAAAACAACCACTTATTAAAATAAACTTATGAAATAACCAGAGGCTGCTCTCTGCCTGCCACTGTGAGGAGGGGTGAGCCTCATATAGCAGGAATGTGCCTGGCTAGTGCAAATCCACACCTGTCATGGCAAAGTCTCTGTGACTCTTCACCAATCCATTACTGTTGCTTTTGGCTTGTGATAGGTGGAAATCTGATCTTCTTGTATTTTTAATACAGGTTCTCTTCCTCCTTTACTAGAGAACAAAAGGTAGGGCAACTCAGACAAAGGGCAAGAATCAGTCCATCTCATAATGACCAGGTGCCAGCACTGGGTAAGAACATGGAAATGAAATATTTCCTTTCAGCTGCAATAACCCATGTGGGTATGCTTTTGTCCACAAAGATTACCTTACAGAAGATATTACATGAAACACAATTCCTTGAGTGTTTCATTTTATTTTGTTTGACAGTATCTCTCCTTACGTTAAAATTAGAGGATACATCCTCTTCACATCCTCCAACTGAAATGCCATTATGCAACATTTTCTATTATCATCCTAGTGACTAAAATACTTGGAAAATCCCCTGCTCAAGTGTGTATGTCAGGACTAGAGGAGAAAGGCAGCTGGCATTGGCTGGTGCTTTCACAGTACACACTTGCATCTTCAAAAGACAGAAATACACCAATACCAGGTATCAAAATGCTGATAAGATAAACATTTTTTTTCCCTGATGGCCAAAGGCTTGGAGTCCCTGCACCATCAGTAGGATTTTTCTCTGAAATATCCAGTAGGATGGTTATTTGAAACTTGGTCAACAGTTTATGTTCTTAAATTTGATTTTAAAAGCAACATTCTTCTAACAATGATCACTATGGTAAGTGTAGTCCCTTCATAGTTGTTAAACATGACTTTTAAACACATTTGTTGTCAAGGAGAGACCTGTTTTGATGACTGTATGGATTCATAGTGTCATTCAGCATATGCCATCTAAAGCCAGGACTGTGTTTGCTTTAAGCATGTGTGCTTCAAGAACAGTCTGGAGCTGTGGCAAACTGCATTTCCCCTCCCTGACAGTCTCAGCTCTGCACCACCACATCACCCTGCAGCATAAGCTTCCCCCAAGAGCTGGTATGGGAAATGCTGGCCATATCACTGTCCCTTGGGACTCTCCATGATGTCAGAGAATGAACCATCACTGTTATCTGTAATCCTGGACTAAACAATTACATTCTGCCAAAATCCTGGCCTCCACAGTTCTAGTCAGATATGATATGCCTTCTCCTGTCCCAGTAGTCAAGCTGGGTCTGCTGTCCACAGGGACAGAGTTGTAGCATTTCCCTATGGAAATCAGAGGAAGCCAGGAGCAGTGTGTCCGGCACAGAGGCAGTTCCTTTGAAGTATTCCCTTGGACAATGCATGTATGCTTGCTGCCCATCCAGGGGCACTGGCATCAGATCTTATCATTCTAACATAATTTCAGCTCTGGATACATGGGACACTTGTTTTTCTGTGGCTTCAACATGCTGGTCTTTTTATTTTTGTTCTCAGTATTATAATTAACACACCTATCCTCAAGCACAGGCTGTACCTTGTATCTTGCTCTCTCAAGCTCTATCCCATAGCTCTCAAGGATTATTTTCATGGTAGCATGGCTTTTTATGACATTGTGTCTTAGGTAGGAAATTAAATTGGGACTGCCTGGAATGGTACTGATTTTGAGATAGTCTCTTCCCAGTTATTACATTTCCAGACACAATTTGTAACCCACAAGCACAGTGTTTGCTTTTCCTATTATGTTTTGGGTACCATGGTGGTCTTAGAGAACAGCAAAGACTTCAAGGAGGAGGCTCCAAGGGTGTTGACATTAAATGCAGCTCACTGTTGTTCTGATAAAGACAGGAAGTTACTGATGGAATCTCCCATTCTACTGTTTCGTTTACCATTCCAAGAGCAGTGGTTTCATGCAACTGCTTTTTATATCACAGGACCAAGTAGATTAAACTAACCTTACATCCACGTATTTCCTTTCCCACTATGATCATTAGAAGATTGCAGAAGTTCTTTTCTGCCAAAAGATATGACATATATCTCTTCTATGAAAAGGATTTTATTTTGTTGAGGGAATGGATCTCCTCTTGTTCAAAGGAAAATATTGATCAATACAGCTTTTTTTTTTTTCTGTGAATATGATACATCATACTTAACATGTATACAATATTTAGTGATGCTGGTTGAAAGCCAGTGTCATCTGAGAAAATCTTAAGTCAGCTTTTTCACATGCAGAAATAACACTCTAGTGTATGACTAACTAATTTCCTAATTAGCAGCTGGCAAACTATTATTATTTTTAATTAACTCATCCACCAAGGCTCATTCTGAAACAAGCAACTCTTTGTCATTAATATAAAAGTTAGATCCTTTTAAAAAGTTAGATCTTAGATAAAAGTTAGCCCAGCTAACATAAAAGGCAAGCCCTCCAGAGCTGTATGAAGGCTGTGCACCACAGACCGTCCATCCGTGTTTGCATGCCCTCACACTGACACATGCTAATCTGCACACAACACACACACACACACACAGAGGTTCCTACATGCACTTTCCAGCATGGTTTTCCACTTGCATATTTTCTGAATGTTTCTTTCATGTGTTTCAGTACCTATGTAGCTATAAATCAGCCTATGTCTACAGTTATGCCCAGGAATGTCTGTATCTTCTCCTTACATGTTTATTACATGTGAAACTCTCTAAGGTAATGTTTGCTGTATGGCACATGAGCAGTAATCTGTGTCAACAGGTGCAATTTGATTTGAAAGCAGAGTGAGGATCTTGATTGATTTCAATCCCAACAGACTGTTTTTGCAGCTGTGGCGTTTTACAAACTTGCTGCGTCATATAAGTACCATATAAATATAACTTACTGGGAAGTATGAGGGACCTTACGTCCTCAAGCAAATGAGGAGTTATTAATAGTGGAGTGGTCTCCAGCAGCCAAGCTATGTCAGACCAAGTTCAAGTCCACCTGAAACTTGGCAAGTGAAAATTTTCAAGGGGACTTAGTCCTGTGGAGGAAGGAGCAGCAGAACTGGTTCCTTCATTGGAAGGAAAATGAATTCTAGAGAAATAAGCACACAAAGCAAAAACTACACCCACACACTAGCCCTATCTACGATTTGCTTTCATTTTCTCTGGCCTCTTGCAGTGCAGAGGTCTCCTGAGGCTGAGGGAAAGGGGTCTGTATCACCATGGGAGGGAGTCACTTGTCACCCAGAGTGCGTAGTGGTGCTGGAAGGCTGGGGCAGACTCTTCTCCAGAGCCCAAAGACCAGCCAAAGGAGAGGGATGGCAACTGAAAAATGGAGTAATCTCCTTTCTCAATAACCTCTTCTTGCCTGCCTACCCTCCTGTGTCTCCTGCCTGCTCACTCATCTGATTTGCAGACTCCAGTCTGCTGTCAGGGTGATATGTCACTGCTTAGTTGTGTTCCAGGGTTCTGAAATAGCTTTGGGGTTTCAAGTGCCACCAGGGTGTAAAGCGTCCTTAAAAACCTACAAAAGACACTAATACTGGTTTGAGGAGTGGGAAGCAGGGATAATCAATTGTAGGCTAAAAACTGTGGGGTTTACACAGTTTTTTATCCAGAGAAGTTACAGCTAGGGAGTGAGGACTCACCCCAAGCAAGGAACGGTCAGGAAGATGACCATGAGCAGTAGTTTGAGCCCACCAGATACAGACCTAGCTCCAAGCTGAGCTATACATAGACTGTCTGCCCTAAACCTCTGGATGCTTTCCATCTGCATCAGGCATGCAGCATGCTGGGCAATGCCATGACACTGCAGTCCAGCATGGAAAATTCAGGCTTTAAGTAATGTCAGACTGAGCTTTCTGCTGGGACACCTTCATTGAAGGAAATTGTTAACCTTGGTGGTGCTGGTGGCCTTCCTAACAGCCAGTGGTGAAGCTGTAAGGCCATACTTGGAGAAGTAGGGGCAGGCAGGGCTGAGTCCCTGTGCCAGCATGGTCACCATTCCCACAGGAGAAAGGTTTTCTTGCCCCTCCCATCACCCTGGGTAATGTTGCATAAGGGATTTACATCCACCCAAAGTTCTTTGTGAGATATGAGCAGCTCATTATTTTTAATAGCTCTGACATCATTATCAGTCATGGATTTACCAAAAGGATAATGGGCTGTTGTTTGTCACTGCCTCTAGCATTAACCCCATGTTGTGGGCACACCCAGTAATATAACGTAGGCAATTACACAGCCTCCATCTTTACCTTAGGGCTACAGTCCACATTTTTTAAATCATCCTCGGCTCTAGTGTCTCTAACTTGTACTGGAAACATCACCTGCTCTCTAGGGACTTTCTTCCTAATGGGTATTATGAAAATAACAGACTCTTTTGTAGAGTACAGAGGAAAATTTTCCTCTTTGTCTTAAATGCCAGAAGATGTTGAAATTTTCAGTAGATCAGTAGATGCAAGAATATTATTTCTGGGATTTTTTTTTTTTATTTCTATTTTTAAACTGATGTCCCCTAAACTTACAGCCCTAACCAAATTTCAACATATTTATTTTTTTTTTTAAATAAAATGAACTATTTCCAAGTCTATTTACTGCAATCAAAATCAGAATACACATTGGCATTTGGGTGGTACTTTTAATCTATTTTTCTCCTTATGTAATGACACACATCCCTGTTCAATTAGGTGACTCATCACATGCTTCAGCAGTAGAGTACTCTGAAAAACAGAGCATAATGCATTCCTAACAGTTACATACTCCTTAAAAAAAAAAAAGTTATAGTCAACCAAGATTGATGGAAACAAATAAGGTTCAGTCCCACTTATATAATTTAAAATGATAGTGTGGTCTATTTCACTCCAGCACTCATTTTAAAAATGGTAGCACTATTTGTGATTCATAACCATACCCCCTTGTCATATAATTTCACATTTAATTCCATTTAGCCACCTACATACTTTTTCTTTTCTTTTCTTTTCTTTTCTTTTCTTTTCTTTTCTTTTCTTTTCTTTTCTTTTCTTTTCTTTTCTTTTCTT